>JZKD02S1672730.1:610724-643999 GCA_000966675.3 Picea glauca
GGTCTTCTTACATCCGCCTTATTCTATTTTATTGAAAGGTCTTATTAATATTGACCTTTATTACATCCGAATACATTAAGCTACCTATGTGCGGGTTAGGACCTTAACAGTCTCAACCCCATAGTGTCATTGTTACTTTGGGGGTTCATCTCTACAAAATACCAGAGGTATTTCTGACTACTGTTCCACCTAAAAAGTTCCGCAAGCTAGTATGTCATACTGCAAAATTCAACTTCTTCACAATCTATTCAAAAAGAGAACAAAAGGACACTGCAACCACTACAACCTTGCACCAAGCACCTTCTATCCAACAGAAGAAGGTCGACAAGGCTGCATCAAAGTGAAAAGACTCCTTCTACACATTCTCCTCTCATGTATCTCGACTTGTTGAACAACCTCAACCTCAACAGGTTCGTGATAGATTTCCACAAACTGAGCAGCGCGACGTCTCTAGCAAGACAAACAGCTCACCAAGATCTAGATTCAACAAACACTTTTCCCTCTCCCCTAGGAAATCAACGCAATGGATACCATTGCTTCCTAAGCAGAGAGGATTTATCTAGGTGGATATCCGTGGCCACCCACCTTTTCCAAATGGCTCAAAATAGTTTTTTGGCAATTTTGGCAATTTACTATTTTTAGAAGGTTTTAACTTTTGGGGCCATTTTGAGGGCCCAAATGAAGGTTTTTTTAGATATAAGTTCTCAATTATAGTCGAAGGAATATTGATGGCCCAAAATGAATCTCCTCAATGATACCTTTCCAATGAGCTATCACATGCCTAAAACGGAGATCGTATGCAAAAGTTACGACCCCAGGAAGTTGATGTACTCACTTACCCAAATGGGGCCCACATGACTTTTGGCGCTTCATCTCCTAGGGTTAGGTTTTTGGATATCTATGGTTTTGGGAATTCCTTCTTATTGTAAAAAGGCCTTCAGAGCCTCATTGTAATCATCTTCTTGTGAATGTGAGTAGCTGTCACATCTCTTCTCAAAGATAAGTTGCCACCATTCTAGTGAGTCTTTCACTCTGTATTTTTATAGTCTCTGTACATTTCTTTCATTAATAGAAATCGTGTATTACTATATATCTGTGTTTATGGTTGCATATCTGATGAATTACTACTATATTATTGAATATCTATGATATCTCTGTGCATTTCTTTATTATATCTCCAATCTCATTTCGTGCCAGAAATAATCTGGATCAGTGGTATCAGAGTAGGTTATTCTTGGTCGTTTTTTTCCCCGACAAGGTCCGAGTATAGAAATTTGGGTCTCTAGCTTTTCTCTCTTGAGGAAAATCACTCTCACACACCCAAGAAACCCTCAACGGTAGAAAAAAAGAAAAACTATGGAGCAGACGATCCTATCAGCCTGTTGCTTGAGAAATCTCTCACGCGACAAAGGGACGAAATGATGGAGAATTATTCCCACATCCTGCAACACCTATCGATAATAGTAGGTGCATATTCATCAAGTGACCACTTTGGAGGCACCTTGTCTTTCAAGGTACAAGTTAATTTTGATATTCTTGTATTTGAAGGATAGATAGATGTACAAGCCCTAGAAAAATGGTTAACTCTGCTAGAAGGTTATTTCTCTGTTCACAATTTTTCTGACAAAGAAAATATCACCTTCGCACTCCTTAAATATCTCCCTCATGTCAAACATTGGTGGGAAACTTACTCCGATAAAATTTCCACAGAGGACTCTGGAATATATGGGGTTGATCCCACTTGAGATTTTTTTTTGGATGCGGTAAAACAACAGTATTACCCTGTTGGAAACTATGAGGACCAGTACATGAGATGGACCACACTGCGGCAAGAGAGGGGCCAAGAAGTTTCGGAGTTAACCGAGACCTTTCATACCTTGCACACCAAGATGGGTATCAAAGACTCTGAGAGACATTTGGTTCTGAAATACCGTGGAGCTCTACACAGATACATCCAGACTGAAATGGATTTTCTAGACATCTCATCACTCGGTGCTACTTATTGATATGTTGTTAAAATTGAGAAGAAATTTAAGCACTAGAAAAAACGAGAATTTGGGTCTGCAAATCTGCAACAACCAAAGTATGAAAAATATGGCCCTAACAAAAAGTCTCCCGAAAACCATTCCAAGACACAGGAAAAGAAGGGTCATGGGAAGACAAAGAAGGACACCATAAAATGGTGTGATTTCCACAAAATCCCCTAGCACAACACCGATGAATGTCGCTCAAAATAGTCCTTGGTGGTCAATATCAAAGACAAGGAGACGAACCCTGATTCAGAATCTGATTCTAAAAATACTGGTAAAGGATAGATCATTGACATAGACCCCACTACTATTTTCGTGACCGAAACAATTCAACCAGAAGAACCAACAGATCCTAAAGAGGAGGAGCGCATTTTTCATTCACATATGTGGATGAAGGGGACCCCGCTGCATTTTATTGTTGATAGAGGAAGATAGAAAAACCTCATCTTAGCAGAAATCATCAAATAGTTGGGATTGTCGACAACACCACACCTACAGCCATACAACATTGGGTGGCTTCAGCAAGGATGAGATCTTCGTGTCAACCAACAGTCCCAATTTTCATACGGCATCCAACCCTTAAAGGATGAGGTATTATGCGATGTTTCCCCACTAGATGTCTGTGATGTTCTCTTGGGCCAACCATATATGTGGAGACGCCATGTTGTTTATGATTCTCAACCCCGTAGTGACATTGTTACTTTGGGGGGTCATCTCTACAGAATACCAGAGGTAGTTCTGACTATTATTCCACCTAAAAAGTGTCGCAAGGTAATATCTCATACTACGAAATTCATCTTCTTCACAATCTATTCAAAAGGAGAAGAAAAGGACACTGCAACCACTACAACCTTGCCCCAAGCACCTTCTATCCAACAGAAGCAGATTGAAAAGGCTGCACCAAAGTGAAAATATTCCTTCTGCACATCATCCTCTCATGTATCTCGACTTGTTGAATAGCCTCAACCTCAACAGGTTCGTGACAAATTTCCACAAACTGAGCAGCGCGACGTCTCCAGCAAGACAAGCAACTCACCAAGATGGATATTCAACAAACACTTTTCCCTCTCCCCAGGGAAATAAACGCAATGGAGACCATTGTTTCCTAAGGAGGAAGGATTGATCCAGGTGGATATCAAGGGCCACCCACCTTTTCCAAATGGCTCAAAACAATTTTTTGGCAATTTTGGCAATTTATTATTTTTAGGAGGTTTTAACTTCTGGGGCCATTTTGAGGGCCCAAATGAAGGTTTTTTGAGATAGAGGTTCTATACGATATCCAAAATGAATCTCCTCGATGATACCTTTGCAACGAGCTATCACATGCCTAAAACAGAGATCGTATGTAAAAGTTACGATCTTGGGAAGTTGATGTACTCACTTACCTAAATAGGGTCCACATGACTTTTGGCGCTTCTTCTCCTAGGGTTAGGTTTTTGCATGTCTAGGGTTTTTGAAATTCCTGCTTATTGTAGAAATGCCTTCAGAGCCTCATTTTAATCATCTTCTTGCGAATGTGATTAGCCATCACATCTCTTCTTAGAGATAAGCTACCACCATTCTAGCGAGTCTTTCACTCTGTATTTTTACAGTCTCTGTACATTTCTTTCATTAATAGAAATCATGTATTACTGTATATCTATGTTTATGGTTGCATCTCTGATGCATTTATATTATATTATTGAATATCTATGATATCTATGTGGATTTATTTATTATATCTCCTATCTCATTTCGTGCCAGAAATAATCTGCATCAATGGTATCAGAGCAGGTTGTTCTTGGTCATGTTTTCCAATGCATGTCCCCGACGAGGTCTGAGTATAGCAAGTTGGGTCTCGAGCTTGTCTCTCTTGAGGTCAATTTCTCTCGCACACCCAAGAAACCCTCAATGGCAGAGCAGACGATCCTATTAGTTTGTTGCTTGAGCAAGCTCTCATGTGACAGAGGGACGAAATGATGGAGAATTTTTCCCACTTCCTTCAATGCCTATCGATAACATAAGGTGCATCTTCATCAAGAAACCACTTTGGAGGCACCTCACCTTTCAAGGTACAAGTTAATTTTGATATTTTTGTATTTGAAGGACAGATAGATGCAAAATCCCTAGAAAAATGGTTAACTCTTCTAGAAGGTTATTTCTCTATTCACAATTTTTCCGACAAAGAAAAGATCACCTTCGCACTCCTTATATATCTCCCTCATGTCAAACATTGGTGGGAAACTTACTAGGAGAAAAGTTCCACAGAGGAGTCTAGAATATATGGGGTCGATCCCACTTGGGATTGTTTTTTGGATACGGTAAAAGAACAGTATTACCCTGTTGGCAACTATGAGGACGAGAACATGAGATGGACCACACTGTGGGAAGAGAGCGGCCAAGTAGTTCCGGAGTTCACCAATACCTTCCATACCTTGCGCACCAAGCTGGGTATCAAAGACTCTAAGTGACATTTGGTTATGAAATGCCGTGGGGATCTACACAGATACATCCAGACTGAAATGGATTTTTTAGACATCTCATCACTTGGTGTTGCTTATCAATATGCTATTAAAATTGAGAAGAAATTTAAGCGCCAGTACAAACGGGAATTTGGGTCTGCAAATCCTCAACAACCAAAGTATGAAAAACATGGCCCTAACAAAAAGTCTCTTGAAAACTAGTCCAAGACACAAGAAAAGAAGGGTCACGGGAAGACAAAGAAGGACACTAGAAAATGGTGTGATTTCCACAAAAGCCCCTGGAACAACACCGATGAATGTCACTCAAAATAGTCATTGGTGGCCGAGATCAAAGACAAGGAGCCGAACCCTAATTCAGAATGTGATTCTGAAAATAATGGTAAAGGACAGATCATTGAAATAGACCCCACTTTTATTTTCATGACCACAACAATTCAACCAGAAGAACCAATAGATCCTAAAGAGGGGCAGCATCTTTTTCATTCCCAGATGTGGGTGAAGGGGACCCCACCGAATTTTATTGTTGATAGCGGAAGCCAGAAAAACCTTATCTCAACAGAGGTCATCAAACAGGTGGGATTGTCGACAACACCACACCCACAACCATACAACATCAGGTGGCTTTGGCAAGGAAAAGATCTCCCTATTAGCCAACAATGTCGATTTTCATACGGCATCCAACTCTTCAAGGATGAGGTATTATGTGATGTTTCCCCATTGGATTTTTGTGATGTTCTCTTGGGCCAACCATATATGTGGAGAGGCCATGATGTTTATGATTATCGACCCCGTAGTGTCATTGTTACTTTGGGGGGTCATCTCTACAGAATACCAGAGGTAGTTCCAACTACTGTTCCACCTAAAAAATGTCGCAAGATAGTATCTCATACTGCAAAATTCAACTTCTTCACAATCTGTTCAAAAGGAGAACAAAAGGACATTGCAACCACTACAACCTTGCCCCAAGCACCTTCTATCTAACAGAAGCAGGTTGACAAGGCTGCAAAAAAGTGCAAAGATTACTTCTACACATCATCCTCTCATGTATGTTGACTTTTTGAATAGCCTCAACCTCAACAGATTTGTGATAGATTTCCATAAACTGAGCAACGCAACGTCTCCAACAAGACAAGCAACTCACCAAGATGCAGATTCAACAAACACTTTTACCTCTCCCCTGGGAACTCAATGCAATAGAGACCATTGCTTCCTAATGAAGGAGGATTGATCCAGGTGGATATCGGTGGCCACCCACCTTTTTCCAAATGGCTTAAAAAAAATTTCTGGCAATTTTGGCCATTTACTATTTTTAGCAGGTTTTAACTTCCAGGGCCATTTTGAGGGCCCAAATGAGGGTTTTTCGAGATCATGGTTCTCAATGATTATCGAAGGTATGAATGATTAACCAAAATTAATATCCTTGACAATACCTTTCCAACAAGCTATCACATGCCTAAAACGGAGATCGTATGCAAAAGTTACGACCCCAGGAAGTTGATGTACTCACTTACCCAAACGGGGCCCACGTGAATTTTGGCGCTTCATCTCCTACGGTTAGGTTTTTGGATGTATAGGGTTTTTGGCATTACTAATTATTGTAAAAATTCCCTCATAAGCCTCATTGTAATCATCTTCTTGCGAATGCGAGTAGCCGTCACATCTCTTCTCAAAGAGAAGTTGTCACCATTCTGGCGAGTCTTTCACTCTGTATTTTTACAGTCTATGTACATTTCTTTCATTAATAGAAATCATGTATTACTGTATATCTTTGTTTATGGTTTCATATCTGATGCATTTTTGTTATATTATTGAATATCTATGATATCTTTGTGCATTTCTTTATTATATCTCCAATCTCATTTCGTGCCATAAATAATTTGGATTAGTGGTATCAGAGAAGGATGTTCTTGGTCATTTTTTCCAGTGCATGTCCCTGATGAGGTCTAAGTATAGCAAGTTGGGTCTCGAGCTTGTCTCTCTTGAGGAAAATCTCTCTCGCACACCCAAGAAACCCTCAATGGCAGAAGAAAATAAAAATGGTGGAGCAGGCGATCCTGTCAGTCTGTTGCTTGAGCAAGCTCTCACGCGAAAAAGAGATGAAATGATGGAGAATTTTTCCCACATCCTTCAATGCCTACCGATAACAGCAGGCACATCTTCATCAAGCAGCCACTTTGGAGGCACCTCACCTTTCAAGGTACAATTTAATTTTGATATTCCTGTATTTGAAGGACAGATAGATGCAGAAGCCCTAGAAAAATTGTTAACTCTACTAGAAGGTTATTTCTCTGTTCACAATTTTTTTGACAAAGAAAAGATCACCTTTGCACTGCTTAAAGCTCTCCCTCATGTCAAACATTAGTGGGAAACTTAATGGGAGAAAATTTACATAGAGGAGTCTAGAATATATGGGGTCGATCCCACTTAAGATTTTTTTGTGGATGCGGTAAAAGAATAGTATTACCCTGTTGGCAACTATGAGGACCAATACATGAGATGGACCACACTGCGGCAAGAGAGCAGCCAAACAGTTCCAGAGTTCACCAATACCTTCCATACATTGCACACCAAGATGGGTATCAAAGACTCCAAGTGACATTTGGTTCTAAAATACCGTGGGGCTCTACATAGATACATCCAAACTGAAATGGATTTTCTGGACATCTCATCACTCAATGTTGCTTATCGATATGAAGTTAAAATTGAGCAGAAATTTAAGCACGAGTACAAATGAGAATTCGAGTCTGCAAATCCACAACAACCAAATTATGAAAAAGATGGCCCTAACAAAAAGTCTCTCGAAAACCAGTCCAAGACACAAGAAAAGAATGGTCATAGGAAGACAAAGAAGAACACCAGAAAATGGTGTGATTTCCACAAAATCCCCTAGCACAACACCGATGAATGTTGCTCAAAATAGTCATTGGTGGCCGAGATCAAAGACAAGGAGCCAAACCCTGATTCAGAATCTGATTCTAAAATTACTAGTAAAGAATAGGTCATTGACACAGACCCCACTGCTATTGTCATGACCGCAACAATTCAACTAGAAGAACCAACAGAGCCTGAAGAGGGGGAGCATCTTTTTCATTCACAGCTATGGGTGAAGGGGACCCCACTACATTTTATTATTGATAACGGAATCCAGAAAAACCTCATCTCAGTAGAGGTCGTCAAACAGTTGGGATTTTCGACAACACCACACCTGCAACCATAAAACATTGGGTGGTTTTGGCAAGGACGAGATCTCCATGTCAACCAACAGTGTCGATTGTCATATGGCATCCAACCCTTCAAGGATGAGGTATTATGTGATGTTTCCCCACTGGATGTCTGTGATGTTCTCTTGGGACAACCATATATGTGGAGACGTCATGTTGTTTATGAGTCTCAACCCCATAGTGCCATTGTTACTTTGGGGGGTCATCTCTACAAAATACCAGAGGTAGTTTTGACTACTATTCCACCTAAAAAGAGCCGCAAGGTAGTATCTCATACTGCAAAATTTAGCTTCTTCACAATCTGTTCAAAAGGAGAACAAAAGGACACTGCAACCACTACATCCTTGCCCCAAACACCTTCTATCCAATAGAAGAAGGTCGACAAGGCTGCAGAAAAGTGCAAAGATTCCTTCTGCACATCGTCCTCTCATTTATCTCGACTTGTTGAATAGCCTCAACCTCAACAGGTTCATGACAGATTTCTACAAACTGAGCAGCGCGACGTCTCCAACAAGACAAGCAACTCACCAAGATGTAGATTCAACAAATGTTTTTCCCTCTCCCCCGGGAACTCAACACAATGTTTACCATTTCTTCCTAAGGAGAGAGGATTGATCTAGGTGGATATTGGTGGCCACCAACCTTTTCTGAATGGATCAAAATGGTTTTCTGATAATTTTGGCAATTTACTATTTTTATCAGGTTTTAACTTTCGAGGCCATTTTGAGGGCCTAAATGAAGGTTTTGAGGTTCTCAATTATATTCAAAGGCATGATTGATCCCCGAAAATGAATATACTCAATGATACCTTTCCAACAAGTTATCACACGCCTAAAATGGAGATCGTCTAGGTATAGCAAGTTGGGTCTCGAGCTTGTCTCTCTTAAAGAAAATCGCTCTCGCACACCCAAGAAACCCTCAATTGTGGAAGAAAAGAAAAACAACGAAGCAGACGATCCTATCAGTCTGTTGCTTGAGCAAGCTCTCAAGCAACAGAGGGACGAAATGATGGAGAGTTTTTCCCACATCCTTCAATGCCTGTCGATAATAGAAGGCACATCTTCATCAAGTTGCCACTTTGGAGGCACCTCACCTTTCAAGGTACAAGTTAATTTTGATATTCTTGTGTTTGAAGGACAAATAGATGCAGAAGCCCTAGAAAAATGGTTAACTCTACTAGAAGGTTATTTCTCTGTTCACATTTTTTTTGATAAAGAAAAGATCACCTTCGCACTCCTTAAAGCTCTCCCTCATGTCAAACATTGGTGGGAAACTTACTAGGAGAAAAGTTCCACAGAGGAGTCTAGAATATATGGGGTCGATCCCACTTGGGATTTTTTTTTGGATGCGGTAAAAGAACAGTATTAACCTGTTGAAAACTATGAGGACCAGTACATGATATGGACCACACTGTGGCAAGAGAGGGGCCAAACAGTTCCGGAGTTCACCAATACCTTCCATACCTTGCGCACCAAGTTGGGTATCAAAGACTCTGAGCGACATTAGGTTCTGAAATACCATGGGGCTCTACACATATACATCCATACTGAAATGGATTTTCTGGACATCTCATCACTGGGTGTTGCTTATCAATATGATGTTAAAATTGAGCAGAAATTTAAGCACCAGAACAAACATGAATTTGGGTCTACAAATCTACAACAACCAAAGTATGACAAAGACGACCCTAACAAAAATTCTCCCGAAAACCATTCCAAGACACAGGAAAAAAAGGGTGATGGGAAGACAAAGAAGGACACCAGAAAATGGTGTGATTTCCACAAAATCCCCTGGCACAACACTAATGAATGTCACTCAAAATAGTCATTGGTGGTCGAGATCAAAGATAAGGAGTCGAACCCTAATTCAGAATCTGATTCTGAAAATACTAGTAAAGGACAGATCATTGACACAGACCCCACTACTATTGTCATGACGACATCAATTCAACTAGAAGAATCAACAGATCCTGAAGAGGGGGAGCACCTTTTTCATTCACAGATGTGGGTGAAGGGGACCCTGCTGCATTTTATTGTTGATAGCGGAAGCCAGAAAAACCTCATCTCAGCAGAGGTCATCAAATAGTTTGGATTGTCGACAACACAACACCCGCATCCATACAACATTGGGTGGCTTTGAAAAGGATGAGATCTTCATGTCATCCAATAGTTTTGATTGTCATATGGCATCCAACCCTTCAAGGATGAGGTATTATGTGATGTTTCTCCACTGGATGTCTGTGATTTTCTCTTGGGCAAACCATATATGTGGAGATGCCATGATCTTTATGAGTCTCGACCCCGTAGTGTCATTGTTACTTTGGGGGGTCATCTCTACAGAATACCAGAGGTGGTTCTGACTACTATTCCACCTAAAAAGTGTCACAAGGTACTATCTCATACTGCAAAATTCATCTTCTTCACAATTTGTTCAAAAGGAGAGGAAAAGGACACTGCAACCAATACAGCCTTGCCCCAAGCGCCTTCTATCCAACAGAAGTAGGTCGAAAAGGTTGCAACAAAGTGAAAAGATTCCTTCTGCACATCTCCCTCTCATGTATCTCAATTTGTTGAAGAGCCTCAACCTCAACAGGTTCGTGACAAATTTCTACAAACTGAGCAGTGTGACGTCTCCAACAAGATACGCAACTCATCAAGATGCAGATTCAACAAAAATTTTTCCCTCTCCCCGGAAAACTCAATTCAATGGACACCATTATTTACTAAGCAGGGAGAATTGATCTAGGTGGATATCAGTGGCCACCCACCCTTTCCAAATGGCTCAAAACAATTTTCTGGCAATTTTGGCAATTTACTATTTTTAGCAGGTTTTAACTTTCGGGGCCATTTTGAGGGCCCAAATGAAATTTTTTTGATATCAAGGTTCTTAATGATAGTTAAATGCATGAATAATCCCCCATAATAAATCTCCTCGACGATACCTTTCCAACGAGCTATCACATGCCTAAAACGGAGATCGTATGCAAAAGTTACAACCCGGGGAAGTTGATGTACTCACTTACCCAAACGGGGCCCACATGACTTTTGGCACTTCATCTCCAGGGGTTAGGTTTTTGGATATCTAGGTTTTTTGGCATTCTTGTTTATTGCAAAAAGGCCTTTAAAGCCTCATTGTAATCATCTTCTTGTGAATGCCACCATTCTAGTGAGTCTTTCACTCTGTATTTTTACAGTCTCTGTACATTTATTTCATTAATAGAAATCATGTATTATTGTATATATGTGTTTATGGTTGCATATATGATGCATTTCTATTATATTATTGAATATCTGTGATATCTCTGTGCATTTTTTTATTATATCTCCGATCTCATTTTGTGTCGGAAATAATCTGGATCAATGGTATCAGAGTAGGTTGTTCTTGGTCTTTTTTTATAGTGCATGTCCCTGACGAGGTCTAAGTATAGAAAGTTGGGTCTCAAGCTTGTCTCTCTTGAGAAAAATCACTCTCACACACCTAGGAAACCCTCAATGGTGGAAGAAAAGAAAAATGGCGAAGCAGACGATCGTATTAGTCTGTTGCTTAAGCAAGCTCTCACGCGACAGAGGGACAAAATGATGGAGAATTTTTCCCAAATCATTCAACGCCTGCCGATAAAAGTAGGTGCATCTTCATCAAGTGGCCACTTTGGAGGCACCTCGCCTTTCAAGGTACAAGTTAATTTTGATATTCCTATATTTGAAGGATAGATAGACGCAAAAGCCCTAGAAAAATGGTTAACTCTACTAGAAGGTTATTTCTCTGTTCACAATTTTTGCGACAAAGAAAAGATCACCTTCGCACTCCTTAAAGCTCTCCCTCATGTCAAAAATTGGTGTGAAACTTACTGGGAGAAAAGTTCCACAGAGGTGTCTGGAATATATGGGTTCGATCCCACTTGGGATTTTTTTGTGGATGTGATAAAAGAATAGTATCACCCTATTGGCAACTATGAGGACCAGTACATGATATGGACCACACTGCGGCAAGAGAGGGGCCAAGCAGTTCTGGAGTTCACAAATACCTTCCATACCTTGCGCACCAAGATAAGTATTAAAGACTCTGAGTTACATTTGGTTCTAAAATACCGTGGGGCTCTACACAGATAAATCCAAACTGAAATTTATTTTCTGGACATCTCATCACTCGGTGCTACTTATCGATATGTTGTTAAAATTGAGCAGAAATTTAAGCACCAGAAAAAGCGGGAAGTCAGGTCTACAAATCCGCAACAACCAAAGCTTGACAAAGACGATCGTAACAAAAAGTCTCATGAAAAACATTAGAAGACACAGGAAAAGAAGGGTCATGGGAAGACAAAGAAGGACACCAGAAAATGGTGTGATTTTCACAAAATCCCCTGGAACAACACTGATGAATGTCGCTCAAAACAGTCATTGGTGGCCAATATCAAATACAAGGATCCGAACCCTGATTCAGAATCTGATTCTGAAAATACTGGTAAAGGATAGATCATTGACACAAACCCCATTGCTATTGTCATGGCTGCAACAATTCAACCAGAAGAACCAACAGATCCTAAATAGGGGGAGCGCCTTTTTCAATCACAAATGTGGTTGAAGGGGACCCCGCTGCATTTTATTGTTGATAGCAGAAGCCCGAAAAACCTCATCTCAGCAGAGGTCGTCAAACAGTTGGGATTATCGAAAACACCACACCCACAGCCATACAACATCGGGTGGCTTCAGCAAGGATGAGATCTTTGTGTCAGCCAATATTTTTTATTGTCATACAGCATCCAACCCTTCAAGGATGAGGTATTATTTGATATTTCCCCACTAGATGTCTGTGATGTTCTCTTGGGCCAACCATATATGTGGAGATGCCAAGTTGTTTATGAGTCTCGACCCCATAGTGTCATTGTTACTTTGGGGGGTCATCTCTACAAAATACCATAGGTAGTTTTGACTATTGTTCCACCTAAAAAGTATTGCAAGGTAGTATCTCATACTACAAAATTCATATTCTTCACAATATGTTCAAAAGGAGAACAAAAGGACACTGCAACCACTACAGCCTTTCCCCAAGCACCTTCTATCCAATAGAAGTAGGTCGACAAGGCTACAGTAAAGTGACAATATTCCTTCTGCACATTTTCCTCTCATGTATATTGACTTGTTGAACAGCCTCAACCTCAACAGGTTCATGACATATTTCCACAAACTGAGTAGCACGGCATGTCCAGGAAGACAAGAAGCTCACCAAGATGCAGATTCAACAAATGTTTTTCCCTCTCCCCCAAGAAATCAACGTAATGGATACCATTTCTTCCTAAGGAGGGAAGATTGATCCAAGTGGATATCGATGGCCACCCACCTTTTCCAAATTGCTCAAAATAGTTTTCTGACAATTTTGGCAATTTACTACTTTTAGCAGGTTTTAACTTTCGGGGCCATTTTGAGGGCCCAAATGAAGGTTTTTCGATATTTATCTTCTCAATGATATTTGAATATGATTGATCCCCAAAAATGAATCTCTTCAATGATACCTTTCAAATGAGATATCACATGCCTAAAACGAAGATCGTATCCAAAAGTTACGACCCCGGGAAGTTGATGTACTCACTTACCCAAACGAGACCCACATGAATTTTTGCGCATCATCTCCTAGGGTTAGATTTTTGGATGTATAGGGTTTTTGGAATCCCTTCTTATTGTAAAAATTCCTTCAGATCTTTATTGTAATCATCTTCTTGCGAATGCGAGTAGCCGTCACATCTCTTCTCAGAGATAAGATGCCACCATTCTAGCGAGTCTTTCACTCTGTATTTTTTCAGTCTCTGTACATTTCTTTCATTAATAGAAATCTTGTATTACTATATATCTGTGTTTATGGTTTCATCTCTGATGCATTTATGTTATATTATTGAATATCTGTGATATATATATGCATTTCTTTATTATATCTCCGATCTCATTTCGTGTCGGAAATAAACTGGATCAGTGGTATCAAAGCATGTTGTTCTTGGTCATTTTTTTCAGTGCATGTCCCCGACGAGGTTTGAGTATAGAAATTTGGGTCTTGAGCTTGTCTCTCTTGAGGAAAATTGGTCTTTCACACCCAAGAAACCCTCAATGGTGAAAGAAAATAAAAACGTTGGAGCAGATGATCCTATCAGTATGTTGCTTGAGCAAGCTCTCACGCGACAGAGGGATAAAATGATGGAGAATTTTTCCCACATCCTTCAACGTCTGCCGATAACAGAAGGTGCATCTTCATCAAGCGACCACTTTCGAGGCACCTCGCCTTTCAAGGTGCAATTTAATTTTGATATTCCCATATTTGAAGGACAGATAGATGTAGAAGCCCTAGAAAAATGGTTAACTCTACTAGAAGGTTATTTCTTTGTTCACAATTTTTTCGACAAAGAAAAGATCACCTTCACACTCCTTAAATCTCTCCCTCATGTCAAACATTGGTGGGAAACTTACTCGGAGAAAAGTTCCGCAGAGGACTCTGGAATATATGGGGCCGATCCCACTTGGGATTTTTTTGTGGATGCGGTAAAAGAACAGTATTACCCTGTTGGAAACTATGAGGACCAGTACATGAGATGGACCACACTGCGGCGAGAGAGGGGCCAAACAATTCCGGAGTTCACCAATACCTTCCATACCTTGTGCATCAAGCTAGGTATCAAAGACTATGAGTGACATTTCATTCTGAAATACCATGGGGATCTACACAGATACATCCAGACTGAAATGGATTTTCTGGACATCTCATCACTCGGTGTTGTTTATCGATATGTTTCTAAAATTGAACAAAATTTCAAGCACTAGAACAAATGGGAATTCAGGTTTAAAAATCCACAAAACCAAAGTATGAAAAAGATGACCCTAACAAAAAGTCTCTCAAAAACCAGTCCAAGACATAGGAAAAGAAGGGTCATGGGAAGACAAAGAAGAACACTAGAAAATGGTGTGATTTCCACAAAATCTCCTGGCACAACAACGATGAATGTCGCTCAAAACAGTCATTGGTGGCCGAGATCAAGTACAAGGAGCCGAACCCTAATTTAGAATCTAATTCTGAAAATACTGGTAAAGGACAGATCATTGACATAGACCCCACTGCTATTGTCGCGACCGCAGAAATTCAACCAGAAGAACCAACAGATCCTGAAGAGGGGAAGTGCCTTTTTCATTCACAAATGTGGGTGAAGGGGACCTCGCTACATTTTATTGTTGATAGCGGAAGCCAGAAAAACCTCATCTCAGAAGAGGTTGTCAAACAGTTGGGATTGTTGACAACACCACACCTGCAGCCATACAACATCGGGTGGCTTTGGCAAGGATGAGATCTTCATGTCAGCCAACAGTGTCGATTGTCATATGGCATCCAACCCTTCAAGGATGAGGTATTATGTGATGTTGCCCCACTGGATGTCTGTGATGTTATCTTGGGCCAACCATATATGTGTAGACGCCATGTTGTTTATGAGTCTCGACCTCGTAGTGTCATTGTCACTTTGGGGGCTCTTCTCTACAGAATGCAAGAGGTAGTTCCGACTACTGTTCCACCTAAAAAGTGTCGTAAGGTAGTATCTCATACTACAAAATTCAGCTTCTTCACAATCTATTCAAAAGGAGAACAAAAGGACATTGCAACCACTACAGCCTTGCCCCAAGCACCTTCTATCTAACAAAAGTAGGTCGACAAGGCTGCAGCAAAGTGAAAATATTCCTTCTGCACATAATTCTCTCATGTATCTCGACTTGTTGAAGAGACTCAATATCAACAGGTTCATGACATATTTCCACAAATTGAGCAAAACAACGTCTCCAGCAAGACAAGCATCTCACCAAGATGCAGATTCAACAAATGTTTTTCCCTCTCCCCCGGGAACTCAACGCATTGGAGACCATTGCTTCTGGTGAAGGGAGGATTGATCCAGGTGGATATCGATGGCCACCAACCTTTTCCAAATGGCTCAAAACAGTTTTCTGGCAATTTTGGCAATTTACTATTTTTAGCAGGTTTTAACTTCCGAGGCCATTTTGAGGGCCCAAATGAAGGTTTTTCGAGATTGAGGTTCTCAATGGTGATTGAAGGCATTATTGATCCCCCAAAATGAATCTCCTCAATGATACCTTTCCAATGAGATATCACACACCTAAAATGGAGATAGTATGCAAAAGTTATGACCCCGGGAAGTTGATGTACTCACTTACCCAAACGTGGCCCACCTGACTTTTGGCGCTTCATCTCCTAGTGTTAGGATTTTGGATGTCTAGGGTTTTTGGCATTCTTGCTTATTGTAAAAAGGCCTTCAAAGCCTCATTGTAATCATCTTCTTGTGAATGCGAGTAGCCGTCACATCTCTTCTCAGAGATAAGTTGCCACCATTCTAGCGAGTCTTTCACTCTGTATTTTTACAGTCTCTTTACATTTATTTCATTAATAGAAATCATGTATTACTGTATATCTATGTTTATAGTTTCATATTTGATACATTTTTGTTATATTATTAAATATCTGTGATATCTCTGTTCATTTCTTTATTATATCTCCGATCTCATTTCGTGTCGAAAATAATCTAGATCAGTGGTATCAGAGCAGGTTGTTCTTGGTCATTTTTTTCAATACATATCCCCGACAAGGTCTGAGTATAGCAATTTGGGTCTTGATATTCTCTCTCTTGAGTACAATCTCTCTCAAACACCCAAGAAACCCTCAATGGCAGAAGAAAATAAAAATGATGGAGCAGACAATCCTATCAGTCTGTTGCTTGAGCAAGCTCTCACACGACAGAGGGACGAAATGATATAGAATTTTTCCCACATCCTTCAACGCCCACCAATAATAGAAAGCACATCTTCATCAAGCGGCCACTTTGGAGGCAACTCGCCTTTCAAGGTACAAGTTAATTTTGATATTACTATATTTGAAGGACAGATAGATGCAAAAGCCCTAGAAAAATGGTTAACTCTGCTAGAAGGTTATTTCTCTGTTCAAATTTTTTTTGACAAAGAAAAGATCACCTTCACACTCCTTAAAGCTCTCCATCATGTCAAACATTGGTGGGAAACTTACTGGGAGAAAAGTTCCACAGAGGACTCTGGAATATATGGGGTCGATCCCACTTGGGATTTTTTTGTGGATGCGGTAAAAGAATAGTATTACCTTGTTGGCAACTATGAGGACCAATACATGAGATGGACCACACTGCAGCAAGAGAGGGGTCAAGCAGTTTCTAAGTTCACCAATACCTTCCATAGTTTGTGCACCAAGCTGGGTATCAAAGACTCTAAGCGAAATTTGGTTCTGAAATACTGTGGGGCTCTACACAGATACATCCAGACTGAAATGGATTTTCTGGACATCTCATCACTCGGTGTTGCTTATCGATATGTTGTTAAAATTGAGCAGAAATTTAAGCACCATAACAAATGAAAAATTCAGGTCTGCAAATCTACAGCAACCAAAGTATGAAAATACGACCCTAACAAAAACTCTCCCGAAAACCATTCCAAGACACAGAAAAAGAAGGGTCATGGGAAGATAAAGAAGGACACCATAAAATGGTGTGATTTCCACAAAATCCATTGGCACAAAACCGATGAATGTCACTCAAAACAGTCATTGGTGGCCAAGATCAAAGACAAGGAGTTGAACCCTGATTCAGAATCTGATTCCGAAAACACTGCTAAAGGATAGATCATTGACACAGACCCCATAGCTATTGTCGCAACTGCAACAATTCAACCAAAAGAACCAACAAATCCTAAAGAGGGGGAGCACCTTTTTCATTCACAGATGTGGGTCAAGGGGACCCCATTACATTTTATTGTTGATAGTGGAAGCCAGAAAAACCTCATCTCAACAGCAGTCGTCAAACAATTGGGATTGTCGACAACACCACACCTGCAGCCATACAACATCGGGTGGCTTCGGCAAGGAAGAGATCTCCCTATCAACCAATAGTGTCAATTGTCATACAGCATCCAACCCTTCAAGGATGAGGTATTATGTGATGTTTCTCCACTGGATGTCTGTGATGTTCTATTGGGCCAACCATATATGTGGAAATGCCATGTTGTTTATGAGTTTCGACCCCATAGTGTCATTGTTACTTTGGGGGGTCATCTCTGAAAAATGTCAGAGGTAGTTCTGACTATTGTTCCACCTAAAAAGTGTTGCAAGGTAGTATCTCATACTGCAAAATTCAGCTTCTTCACAATTTGTTCAAAAGGAGAACAAAAGGACACTGCAACCACTATAGCCTTGCCCCAAGCACCTTCTATCCAACAGAAGTAGGTCGAAAAGGATGCACCAAAGTGAAAATACTCTTTCTGCACATTGTCCTCTCATGTATATCAACTTGTTGAATAGCCTCAACCTCAACAGGTTCGTGACATATTTCCACAAACTGAGCAGCGCGACGTCTCCAGCAAGACAAGCAGCTCACCAAGATGCAGATTGAACAAATGATTTTCCCTCTCCCTCGGGAGCTCAACGCAATGGATACCATTGATTCCTATGGAAGGATGATTGATCCAGGTGGATATTTATGGCCACCCACCTTTTCCAAATGGCTCAAAACAATTTTCTGGCAATTTTGGCGATTTACTATTTTTAGCAAGTTTTAACTTCCAGGGCCATTTTGAGGGAACAAATGAAGGTTTTTTGAGATATAGGTTCTCAATGATAGGTAAAGGAATAATTGAGCCCTAAAAATTAATCTCCTTGACGATACCTTTCCAACGAGCTATCACACGCCTAAAACGGAGATCGTATGCAAAAGTTACGACCCCGGTAAGTTGATGTACTCACTTACCCAAACAGGGCCCACATGACTTTTGGCGCTTCATCTCCTAGGGTTAGGTTTTTGGATATCTAGGGTTTTTGACATTCCTTATTATTGTAATAATGTGTTCAGAGCCTCATTGTAATCATCTTCTTGTGAATGCGAGTATCCATCACATCTCTTCTCAAAGATAAGTTGCCACCATTCTAGCAAGTCTTTCACTCTATATTTTTACAGTCTCTGTACATTTATTTCATTAATAGAAATCCTGTATTACTATATATCTGTGTTTATGGTTTCATCTCTGATGCATTTCTATTATATTATTGAATATCTGAGATATCTCTGTGCATTTCTTTATTATATCTTTGATCTCATTTCATGCCGGAAATAATCCAGATCAGATTATGGATAAGATTGTCCATTGTTGCCTCATTGACAGCAGTTCGGGCCCAAGTGTAATGTCGAAGATTATTATGGAAGAGATAGGCTTGTCTTGTACAAATGAAAATACCAAAAGCCTTCTCTCTTATAATAGTCTACAACAAATGACCATAGGTGAAATCAATGACGTGACCTTGGTTCTTTGTGCACACCCTGAAGTAAGGACAACCCTTAATATTCAGGTAATCAATATGCCAGTAAGAAACTAGTCAATCATCCTAGGAAGAGATTGGAAATCTTTGATAGGTGGATACCTCTCACTCGACGGGACACACTTATTCATTCCTTAGAATGGTAAAAACATCATAGTCCTTAGAGAGGGAAGGATTTCACCTTACATAGAAAGTGTTCCACAACCCAATGTGAATTATATCAAAGAGGACCTAGGAGTGTATTCCATATTTGTTGAGGAGGATAACGCTCCCTTGGAAAAAATAGACTTAGACAACGATATGTGGCATATGCACTTTGATGGTTCATGCTCTAATGAAGGAAATGGAGCTGGTATTATCTTGTACTCTCCTGTGGGGAAAATTCATAACTTTTCTTATAGGTTGGAGTTTTCTTGCACAAACAGTGTCACTGAATTTGAAGCTTTATTATTAGGCATTGAAAACGCCTATAATTTGGGTTGTGGTCACCTCACAGATTTTGGGGATTACAAGCTTGTTGTGAACCTTATATGTAATATATCTTCCCCTAGAAAAAAGTTGATGAAATGCTACACCCAAATTGTTTGGTCACTTATATTGAACCTGTTATCTTTAAAAATTACTTATGTTAAGAGTGAATTGAACTCTATGGTTGATCAGTTAGTTGTTTTTGCAGCCTCTCCTAATCGGCAACTTCTGCCACAAAGACTTGATTGTACTTTTCAATATCTTTATCATCCACATATCCCTAACAATATAGAATCATGTCAAGTCTTCCCTAGCGATGAGAGCATCTATGATTTCATTCAAAATGAACCATATAAGCGTAAGGAAATTATATCAATGGAAGATAACAATATTCCTAAGGGCTTGACTACCCTAGAGAGTTCATTTTCATCGAGTGATGTAGGAAACAAAGATATACATAAATAAGAGCAGTCGAAAAGGAAGGTGGGTAAAACCATCTTCTTGAACATTGGAACAACTGAGTCTCCAAATAATGTTAAAATAGGTTCTCAATGTTCAGATGAAGAAAATTTGAATTTTGCCAGACTGCTTGGTGAATTTCAAGATGTTTTTTCTTGATCTTATGAGGATCTTCATGGTTTTTATCTCAGTCTTACACAACATGATATTCCTATCAAGGAGGGCATAAAACCAATTAGGAAAAAAAAAAGACCTATCAACCCTACACTAGAAGCAACTATTTGAAAGGAGTTGGAAAAACTCTTGAAGACTGGGATTATCTTTTTGGTTAAATATTCAGAATGGGTTTCTAATTTGGTTCCCGTTCGGAAAATAACTGGTCAAATCAGATTATGCATATATTTTTGTGCATTAAATTGGGCTAGCATAAAATATCACTTTCCTCTCTCTAATATGGAAATGATTTTGCAACAAGTTGCAAGGTCACAGATTATGTCCTTACTTGATGGTTTCTCTAGCTACAATCAAATCAAGGTGAAAAGGGATGATAAATATAAAACCACCTTTATTACTCGTTGGGTCACTTTTGCTTACAAACATATGCCTTTTGTATTATCCAATGTAGGCATGAATTTTCAAAGGGCTATGCAATTAACTTTTGACGATTTGATCGGCAATATTATTCATATATATCTTGATGACTTAACTGTGTACTCGATAAATGATCGAATGTTTCAAAGTTTCAAAAGTTATGGCTGGATCCTTTCAAGATCACTTTTGTTCTAGGTGCAAACTCTTACATTCTAAAGGATTTACAAGAGCGATTGTTTCCTACAACACTAACAGTTCTCACTTAAAACACTACGTGGAACCAACTTGAAGAGTTTAACGTTGTTTGGATTGTTTTGTATATTACTAGTTCAGTTATGTTTTCATTTTAGTAGTTTCATTTCTTCTTTTAAAAACAGTTTTCAATTCTTCTTTCATTTTAGTAGTTTTCCTTCTGTTGTTTGCATTTCTTTCATTCCATTACTGTTGTTTTCAATTTTGCAGTTTCATTTATGTTATGACATTTCTTTCTTTTGTTCTTTTGATTTCAATTTTTGGTCAAGAATAAAATGTTGGATCAATTTTTCCACAGCGACACTCATGAAAAGTATTATTAGTCAATAAAAATAAATCTTACACGGTTTTTATGATGTTCCCCCTGAGATCATTGAATCTGTTATCGTCTTTCACTGTTGTCTTATGAGATAGTTGGTTACTTCCTTCTTTTGCTTTCCATTTCTTCATCCATTTTGAGATTCAAAAGATCAAGTATAGAAAAAATTTCTCCTTGAAGTCAAGATCAAATTCTGGTAGAATGATTATGCTTACAGGGATAAAACCCCTCATACTTAACACTTTCCATGAGTTATTCCCAAATTCCCAGTCATTTTTCCATTAAATCTTCTCACTTTCCCCTTATGGCATAATCATTTTAATTTAGATCTTCTTGATATGATGTTACTTGGTCTGTGAAACCATACATTTTGAGTTCTTAATATGTTGGAAACAGATTTCCCTATGGATTTTCCAATTTGTTGACGATTAAAATCGCAACATGGAATTTCACCCGCAAAGTATTGCTAAAGCCCTATTATTTAAACTATGCTAATAATATAATACTAGTCGATGGGACCCCCTTGTAGACTGGAGGCTCTGAGATAGTCATTTACACATTTTCTATTGTTGTTTCGATGTTGCTTACAGGGTCCTATATGGTTGACAATGCAGTCTTGGTTTCATTTTGACATAGTGACAGGTGGATGATGCATTTTACGGGATGTTATGTTATTCAAAGCTTTATTTTTATGTTGTGATTAGCATATATTTACAGTTGCTATGTTTAATCATGTCACCATGATTTATTACCTGGATACACATACACAAGAAATATGTTAGTAATGACATAATCCAAACAAACAGAAGAAACTTATGGGAACAATCATAAAAAGAAAGGGTCTATGTTTAAGCTATGTTAAAATTTATGTGCAAATGTATTTGTAAAACATGTTAGTGTTAGTTCCAACTATTATATGGTTGGTTAGTGGCTATGCGATTTTCATTTGAGTTATTTTGGGGTGAATATGATATGGCAATGCATATGGTATGACATGAGGACTTGATAAGGGTTAATGTGAATGTTTTGGGTGGCACTTTGTACAAGGAGTATTGTTGCATATTTCAATGGTTTGGAAATTGATTACATGGTTTAAATGATATGGTGAGTGTTGTTTGTCTTGTACTTTGGAATTGAATAGGACATGAGATGGAAGCGATGTGCAGTAAATGCACATCACTCTATACTCCCCCCATCCGGTCGTCACCCTAGTATGGTTCTTTGTTTCATTTTGGTTTGTTGATGGTTAAGTTGTGCATTTCAGGCTTGGGAAGAAAATGCTCATCCATCTCACCCTTTTAAGATTTTGATTACAAGTATGGTTCTTTTTCACCCCATCCATTAATTACGCTCTATGTATGAACAAACAATGGATCAGTAATTCTTGGGTTTGTGTTTTCTTGAGAATGGAAAGTGTGTAAATGTGTGATTCTTCTCTCTCGAATGACTGTGTAATTGTTTGGATTGCAAGAAAAAGAATTGGTTTTGGCTGAGTTGTGCATTTGTTGGTTTCTCTCTTGGTTAAAATTGTGGCGGGTCACTATGGATTTTTAAATGAATATGGGTATTATTTCTCTATGTTTTAATGGTGGAGGGTTTCACTATGTGTACTATTGCATGTTGCTTCCTCATAGTTATGATTGTATCCCTATCCAGTCATTTTCAGACCACCATTTGGTTGTTATGTATTTCTCGAACCATAGTTATGGTTGTGGGCTCAGTGTATTGGCATCAAAATATTTCAAGAATCGGTCTTAGGGTAGCCATAACATCGATATATATGCTTTATCATTGTTGGGTGATATAAGTATGCCTAGGGTTATGGATCCTCACTAGCATTGTTGTCAAATGATTTGGCTCTTAAGAAATAGACAGAGGTTATACCTCTATGTGTTCTGGGTAACTGTCATTGTCCAGTGGATGTTCACTGTTCCTTTGCAACATAAGCACACTATGTGCATCAGTTTTTCTACCCTACCCATTGTTGTTTCCTATGTGGCTAATTGTTGTTCTATTTTCCCAGACCAAGAGTTATAAGGAAACCCTGTGACTTCTACCATGTTGTATCGAAGGGGTATTTGCCTCTGGTTGATATGCCTTTGAGGGCCTCCAGTTCTCTGTGTTATTTATGACTGAGCACACTCTTGATTGTATCGTTATACTTTGAATCACTGTCGTTACGTGCATAAACCCGCGATTGAGGGATTCATACACACAAGAAATAAAAGTGGTACTTAAGCGCACATCTGTTGGTCACCCTTGTAACCCCTATTGGTACCCCTTTGATTCGTAGCGCATCAGAAAAAACCTATGTACGGACCGGCCTATATTACCTGAATCCCTCTTTATATAAACCAATCAGCTTCCTGACTGCTATAGTGTCATCGAGAACAACACTCGAGAAGATACTCTCTAGTACCTAGGTAGTTGGGTAGTACGGCTAAGGGTACGATCTATCCTCCTTAGTTAGTGCCCTAAGATATTGGGCCGATTACTACTGTTGGACCCCACACATATATCAGAGAGCAATAGCACAAAGAAAACCCTTATCTGTAGAACCCTTGAATACCTAACCCTTGGGGACAGAAACATAAACAAATTAAAACAGACAAGATCTATTGTTGCGCAACTGTGTTTGGGTTGCCAAATCACTACACATTTCTTCCTGGTTAAGCATTTGGGCATTTCATCACTGCATTATTCTTTAGACCGGAGTATAACTCCGCAGGTGTAAAAAAAAAAAAAGTTTGGAAATTGTTTCACCATTATTTGAGACATATTCCATTGGATTCATCTCTTCACCCTTATCACTTTCATCCATATCATTTTTCTGCAAAATGTTTTACCCCTCCCACCCCTTTTTAGTTCCCCCATCCTCATGGCCCATACCTATTGCCAAGACTTGGAAGCTCTCTTCAACACCTTGCAATCTGGTCTCATCAAGACCCAAAAAGAAGTGAAACAACTAAGTGCCAATGTTGTCGCCATCAATACAACCATGCAATCCTCAATGGAGGAAATCAAACAAGACCTCACCACCCAACTTGAATATGTCTCTTCTGCACTCTGCACCAAACTGCATATCCCTACAGATAACCCTTCCTCTTCCTTACCTCCACATACTAAGGGTGACCATTCCTCTCATTCCCATAACTTTCAGAACCATCACTTTCAACATGACCTACGTCTTCCGCAGGTGGATGTGACCAAATTTGATGGCTTGGACCCCACTGGTTGGGTAACCCAAATGGAACATTATTTCTCTTTATACAGAATTACAAATGACTTGGCCAAACTCCAGTATGGTGTTCTCCATCTAGATCAAGAACGTTGGCAATGGTGGCAATGGAGAAAAACTTCTTGTCAAGGGAATATTTTTTGGAAACACTTTATGGCAGATCTTTATGAACGCTTTG
Source organism: Picea glauca (assembly GCA_000966675.3). Classification (NCBI taxonomy): domain Eukaryota; kingdom Viridiplantae; phylum Streptophyta; class Pinopsida; order Pinales; family Pinaceae; genus Picea; species Picea glauca. The sequence continues at coordinate 635,310 of JZKD02S1672730.1, forward strand.
ACACTAACACCAACCATTTGGGTCATTTGACAAAGTTGAAACAATTAGGAATAGTGGAAGACTTTATAGCTTCCTTTGAATGCCTGGCTTTTAGAACAGAGGGCATGTTTGATGCCTTTTTCCGAGAGTGTTTTATCAGCAGCCTCAAGGATGAGATTTGGGCACATGTCCTCATGGCTCAGCCTCAGAGTTGGGTGGAGGCTACTAAAAGAGATAAAGAAGCACAACAGGTTGTATCTTCTCAAAACTGAAACCCCTCCTTTATCCCTCACACTAAACTAGTAAATCCCACTACTCCCTCTGCTCCACTAAAGATCCAAAAATTGACCAGGGCTGAAATGGTTGAACACCAACCCAAAGGCCTTTGTTATAACTATGATGACAAATATTTCCTGGGCCACAAGTGTAAAGAACAAAATAATTTTATGGCCATCTCAAAGGATATTTCGGAAGAGGATGTAGAAACTCCCCTTGTGTCTGAGTCACATGAATCCACTGACATAAACCATTCCCTCAGACCCTCCTGAAGTAGAACTGGTCATTTCCCTCAATGCTCTCACTGGCTTCTCCATTCCCCAAATCCTCAAACTAATTGGTTACATCAAGCATCGGAAGGTCATCATTCTGGTTGATAGTCCCAACACCCATAATTTTATTCATCGTCGCATTACCTAAGAAACTCATTGCTACATCCATGCTGTCAATAATTTCCAAATCATGATTGTCAATGGTGGTTCCATGAAATGTGGAGGGTGTTGTGAAAATGTGTGTCTCCAAATTGGTGACTACCACCTGAAATCCCATATGTTTTCTATCGACATGAGAGGTTGTGACATTGTGTTGGGTGCAAACTGGCTAAGGACTTTGGGTCCCATTCTCATGGATTTTAAAGACTTAACCATGTAATTCAACTAGAAGAGCCACAAATATAAGTTCTAAGGAATCACCGTCGATTCACCTGAGATCATTAGTTCCCATCACATGGAAAAACTACTCAAAAAAGGTCATTCTGGTGTTATTGCCCAACTCCATGCCATACAAGCAACAGAGACACCCTCGGTCCCGCAAGACCTCCAAGCCATCTTTTATAAATATCAATTGGTATTTTCCACTCCCCAAGGACTCCCTCCTTCCCATGGTGTTCATGATCATTCCATTCCCCTTGTACCCAGAAGCCTTCCTCCCAATATCCGTCCCTATTGTCACCCCTTTTCCCAAAAAAATGTAAATGACAAAATGGTCCAGCAACTCCTTAATGCATGCATTATCCACCCTAGTACGAGCCCCTACTCTTCTCCTATGGTCATGGTCCTGAAGAAACAAGGTTCTTGGAGAATGTTTCCTAACTTACATGCCCTCAACAAACTTACCATCAAAGACAAATTTCCCATTCCTGTCATTGATGACCTCCTAGATGAATTGAGTGGCGCCCAATTATTCACTAAACTTGATCTTCATTCAGGCTACCACTAGATATGTATGAAAGAGGCATACATTCCCAAGACTGCCTTTAGAACTCATGAGGGCCACTATGAGTTTTTGGTCATTCCCTATGGCTTGTGTAATTCCCCCTCCACCTTCCAAAGCCTCATGAATCATGTCTTCTGTCCTTTTCTCCACCATTTTGTCTTAGTTTTCTTTGATGATATCCTCATCTATAGAAAAACTTGGACAGACCGTCTTTCTCATGTGGAGCGAGTTCTCCATATACTCTCTCAGCGCCAACTTTTCCTAAAACAATCTAAATGTTATTTTGGTGCCTCAGAAGTAGAATACTTGGGTCATCTAGTTGGAGAGGATGGCGTCAGGGTGGATCCTAAAAATATTGAAGCTATGCAAGACTAGTCTCACCCAAATACTCTTAAGAGCTTGTGTGGATTTATGGGCTTAACGGGGTATTATTGCAATTTTGTTAAGAATTGTGGAAAGATTGCAACAACTCTCATTTCTCTCCTCGAAAAGAACTCTTTCACTTGGACTTCAGACGATGCTCAAGATTTTCAAACCTTGAAGATGGCCATGTGCACCACTTCAGTCCTCGCCCTTCCCAATTTCACAAAGACCTTTGTGTTGGAATGTGATGCCTCAGGGAAAGGAATTGGTGTTGTCCTTATGCAAGAGGGTCGACCTTTGGCCTTTACCAGCAAGCAACTATCTAAAAGCAATCTGGGAAAATCCATCTATGAAAAGGAAATGTTGTCTATTCTACATGTCATTGATTTGTGGTGCCCTTATCTATTGGGGCAACGTTTCCAAATTAAGACAGACAATCAAAGCCTCAAGTACTTTCTGGAACAACGCATTTCCTCCCCGGAACAACAAAAATGGGTGACTAATCTCTTTGGATATGATTATGAGATCATTTACAAGAAAGGCAAAGACAATGTGGTTACGGATGCACTTTCCCGAAAATATGAAGATGAAGGATCCCTTTTTTCTCTTTCATTCATTATACCAGATTGGCTCCAAATTGTTCATTGGGAATGGCTACAAGATCCCAAAAGCTCACATATGATCCAACAATTGCAGTCCAATGATCCAGCTTCCCCAAGGTACTCTTGGCTCCATGAAGAACTTCGATACAAAGGCTGTTTGTATTTAAGTAAACAATCAAAGCTTAAATCCACGGTACTTTCTGAGCTTCATGCTACACCCACAACAAGGCACTCTGGGTTCACCAAAACCTATGACAAGGTAAAACGTTCCTTTTTTGGGGATGGTATGAAACATGAAATTCATAATTTTGTCACTGAATGTGATGTGTGTCAACACAACAAGGGAGAAATAGTCAAATCTCTGGGAACACTACAACCGCTCTCGATTCCACCTTCTATTTGGAAGGATATCTCTATGGAATTTATTACTGGCTTACCCAAATCAGGAAATAAATTAGTCATCATGGTGGTTGTTGATCACCTTTCCATGTATGCTCATTTCTTCTCCCTTCAACAGCCATTTATAGCATCCACGGTGGCTCAAATTTTCATGGATCAGGTCTTTAAGCTTCATGGCATGCCACACTCTATTGTTTATGATCGTGACCCAACTTTCACAAGTAATTTTTCACAAGAACTGTTCAACATACAAGGCACCAAATTTCATCTCAGCACAGCTTATCATCCCCAGACTAATGGCCAAACGGAAGTTGTCAACAAGTGTCTGGAAACATATTTGAGGTGCTTTACCTTGGAAAAGAAAAAGCAGTGGGCTCAATGGTTACCCCTAGTTGAATGGTGGTACAACACTTCATACCATACAACTACATGCATGACTCCTTTTGAAGTGGTATATGGACAGAAGCCACCTTTAGTTCTCTCATACTTACTGGGTGCCTCGAAGGTCTAAGTGGTTTACCAAACACTTATAGCTCAAGAGGCTATTCTCCATACCCTCAAAGTGAATTTGTTTATGGCACAAAATCGCATGAAGCAACAAGCAGATCAAGGTCACTCTGAACGTCAATTTGTAGAAGGGGATCAAGTGTTTCTTTGACTACAACCTTACAATCAAACTTCCCTCAAGGTCGAGCATTTTCAGAAGCTAGTGCCCAAATTTTATGGTCCTTATACCATTCTCAAGCGTGTGGGACAAGTAGCCTATCAGTTAGCTTTGCCCAGCCATTCGAAGCTACATCCTATTTTTCATGTTTCATGCTTAAAGAAGGTGATTGGAGCTAAGTGCCAAATTCAAACCAACCTTCCTGAGTTAGCTGAAGAAGGATCCATTTGGATACAGCCAGAAGCAGTTTTGGACCAGCATGAGCATCGCCTACGTCAGAGAACCATCAAGGAAGTGCTAGTCCAATGGAAAGATACAACTTTAGCAGATACCACTTGGGAACCAGCTACCATTCTGTAGCAATTTCCTCATCTCAAACCTTGAGGACAAGGTTCTTTTTAAGGGGGCGAACATGTTAGGGTCCTCACCCTCACATAGGTATAACAATGTATTCGGATGTAATAAAGGTCAATATTAATAAGGCCTTTCAATAAAATAGAATAAGACAGATGTAAGAAGACCTAATAGAAGCTTTCGCTTTTAGAAGGATCTTCCTCTAGATGCTTCTTTTAATAGACATATTTAGTATAAATAGGAGTCGAGGGTATGAGAACCCTATCTTGGATAATATTGTAATAGAGCACTGTTCAACTGGAGGTTGCCCCCTCGAAGAGGCCCATGAACATTTCTTTCAAAATCAAAGTGTTATTTATGTTGTTGTTCTTATATCATTTCAGTGCTATTGTGGTGATTGTTCTGGTTATATTGTTGTTATTCTTCCATTTCTAGCATTTTATTTATGTTCTACATACTTTTTATATCTGGTATATTACAGATTTGGAAGGGACCTATGTATATGTTTTAAATTGTCGGATCGTGAATTGATAGTCAGGGTATTATATTTTTATAGTGATGCTTATGGGATAGAGGTGGGGCAATGTTTTTGTGCGTTTTCTTTTAATTCCTAAAAGGAAAGCAAAAGAAATTAAATACCAAGCATTTTCTTAACAAGACCGTTGAAGGTTGTTTTGATTATGATTATGATTGCAGATTGTTCTAATTGAGAAGTTTTTTAGGAATTTAAATGTTGAACAGTGAACAGTTTTGATACACAGTAATTATTGAATTGGTGTTGGTACTTTTTTGTATTAAGTACAGAGTTATGTCTATTAATTACTTGATTTGTTTTATGAACGGTATTTGTTATTTCCCTGCCATTCTCTCACTTTTCCACACATTACAAATCCCCTCACCTTCCCATATTCATTATTCACTCCTTGTTCTTAAAATTAAATTATATTTAAATGAAAACTTTGTATTATAGTAGTTGAAGGATGGCATAGGGATGAGTTACAGTTAATACGTTTTGTTATTAAAATATAGTTGATTGTTTGATGATTTGTTGAGCAGTAATCATGATATACCCCCCTTCATTTTACCACTTTTCACTCAATACAATACCTCATATATCCCAGAACCCTTATTCACCCCCTTCTCGTTGACAAATATTAAACGATTTTTATGGATTGAATTGTATGAGTCTGATGTGTTGTTGATCCAAACTTTGTTTCATATTTAAAGAGATGTCATGTATGGTTTGTTGAAGAAACTAGTTGCTAATAAATGATGCATACAAGAATGATCTTCTTCATTAGAGGTAGTCATGGTCGGAATAACAGGGGAAGAGGAAATTGGAATAGGGGGCCTAGAAGGCCAAGGTTTTCTATACATTTTGATGCAAACTCACAAGAGTTTAGCCAGCTATTCCAAGCTAGATTTTTTTATTGGATTGGACAAGGAGTGGTCCAACCTAGGCTAGAAAAGCTTCATTTCCAATCCCCACATGTCCCTGGTATCCCAGTTCCCCCTCATGTCGTGTTACAACCTGAAGTCCCTGAAAATGAAGGATGGAAAGAGATTTTCCACCTGGAAGTCTCCCAACATCGTGGCTGGCCCAATTTGTCTTTGTCTGCTCCTCCTCTACCAATTAACAAAATTGTCCAAGCTTCCCCTACACACTCACCAGTACAGTCTTCCCATGCAAGCAAGAGGTTAAAAACCAAATCCCACCATGCACCTAATAAATGAAAAGTTGTTGTTGCCCCCTCCTATCCCTCAAATGACTGCCAAATCCATTTTATCCCACATTCATTTGAGATATGATTTCTCTCATGTTATCAGTAACATCAGGACTAAAGGCTCCACACATCCTAAGGAAAATGCAGAGAAATAAAAGGGAGACAGCAACAACAAGGGGGAAATTTCCTCCCAGATTGGCAAATATGGTTTTTGAGTGTTTTTATTTATTGATTGTTGAGAATAGTTGACTTTTGAAGTTTTTGGACAACGCAATATTTTTTGGATATGTTGGATATGTTGGATATTATATTTTTTTGGATATGGTTTCAAATATCATTGATATTAATTTTCAAATTATGAGAGTGATGATGGGAGACACAAGGAGGGATGTGTTGATTGATTAATTAGTTTTTTTTATGCTTGTTAAAGAAACTAAAGGGAGTCACAAGGGGTCCCACCTACTAGTTATTATTTATTAATACCCTTATTATTATTTTACTAATTTTTCCCTAAACTAAAAGTTAGTTGAGTTTTAGTTAAATTAACTAAAAGAGGTAGTTTAACTAGTTCAACTAATTTTGATAGCTTTAAGGCAACAAAAGAAGGAGGAACGCGAAGAGAATAGAATGAGAAAGCATAATAAGGTCTGCTCTTGAGTTTTATTGAGATAATTCATTTTTCATTCATTCTTTAATTCATTGAAAGACTAATTCTCTTTTATGATAGTGTTGAGGGGTCCTAAATCCCTTTAACTCAACAGTAGGAACCAAACCTGCCACCGAGGCCCAATTAGAATCTGCAACGTTTGATAGTGGAATGGTTCTCCAGATCTTGTGATCCATCCAATTAATCGATGGGCTTTACGTAGTGATTTACAGGATATCTTCTCGCGAAGACTCCTCCTTCAGTTTGACATTCTCTTTTTTTGTATTTTTCTCTTATAGGTGGGTCTGATAAAATATAGGTGTTGGTATAAACTAGTTGGGTAAAGAAAAAAGGGAAAAACTTAACTACTAAAGAAGGCTAAGCTCAGGATAACCCTCGTACTCAAGCATGCAGAAAAATATTTTCACACCTACGACAAGCCTAGTACTAATACATCAACTTGTTGGTATTCCAATTTTTGACTGAGATACAATTATCGAAAGAAAACATACATGCAATAAAATGATGGCAAGAAAATTAGTTTCCTTAGATCTAATCACCAATCACACATTCACACAACGATTTTTTTTCCATCATTAGAGATAAGAACTATAAAAATATTGAATCATCTAACATATCAATTGATTCAAAAACTCTTACTCAATACAACATCCATTCATGAGATAAATCTAGAAGTAATTCCTCCTTATGATCCAATTACACAGGCCTTTCATGCAAAACAGAAACTTGTCTCTGGTCCTAAACATGACTTATCAATTAAGGTAGTTCCTAAATAGTTCTTTACCATTCCAAAAATGAGGGTCTTGAAAAAAACACCCACCATGTGTAACAGGTTGATCCTCTTAATTATAACAAATTATTAACTAAAAATAACTATCAAAAGTGCAAGCTAAGTAAAACTAAACATCGCCACATGGTGCTTTCATCTCTTATTCTTCTAAGAGTCATCAAATGGTTTCACTTGAGTGGATGACTCTTCTCATACTATGACCATTTGACAAATATTTCCTTGCATGTATTGGCATACGGGAATCTTTGTTGGTCCATCGGGGCCGAAAGGATCTTCTTTATCAACATTGCTCGTGCCCGACACTTGACTACTTTAACACTTAATTTTTGTAACACTATTTGATCCTTGATCAGGTGCTTCATCAACTATTGTACTTGACCTAGAGCCCTGTTTTCCACCTTTTCTATCTCTGCATTCCATGATGAGCCTTTCTCTGCATCTAGTTTGACTATGTCATGCAAGTCGAAAAAGTCCTCGGGTGCATCGAATTATAGGAGACCAATGTCTCTCATCGCCCAATTGATCTTGGTCCAGTTCCTTTCACAATAGTCCCATTTCTCTTGGATATCTCGCTGAGTTTCCTAGGCCATCTTCACCCAGTATTCGGCTGACTTCCTTATGTGGTCGATGTTGTTGTCCCTTAGCACTCGAATGTAATGCTCTTCAGTATCTCGGCCCTTTTGAACCGTGCTGATGTAATCAATTCTCTCCACCACTTGGTGGGCCTTATCATACCATATTTCCATGTCTTTGCACGTTTCTAGCACCATAAGGGTGTCTTCCTAGAAGTTGGCTATCCCTGCAGTGAAAAGGTGTCTCTCACTCGTGAATTTGTTGTAGGCATTGGAATTCGCTTCTCAAGAATATTGTGGCATGTGTGGAGTCCTTATAGTATTTATACAAATGGTAGATATTCTCCAACTCCTTTAGCACAGTAACCATATCTTCTTCATCTTTCCTTTCTCTATCTAGGGTGGCATATGTGATTGTCATCTCTGCATCGATAAGCTCGGATGTCTTGACATGCTTTGTGCTGTTCAACTTCTTCTCTATGGTGATGAGGACGAAACTATCCAAAGTAAGCTTCATTTTCTTAGTGTTTCTCTTCATGATGGCTTTCCTCTTTCAGTCATAGGAAATGGATTGTATATCAGTGACCTCATCCACAGGTTCGGGGATTTGTTACTCTCCCCAAGTAAGAGTGTTTCCTAGTCTCCCGATGGTGTATATTTGTTCAAGAATGGATTATTGAACCTCATCTGTATGTCCTGATGACTCGACCTCTGGTTTTTTCTCATCAAGTGGTAAAGTACTAGTCAAAATTAAGGAATCAAACGCAGGTTTGATACTTACTTGGTGATCAGTTGTTGAGATGTCAATTTCTTGTTGTGGAATTTCTCCTTCTTGTTCGCGCGATCCTAGCTCATCCCTCAATTTGTCCATTGGAGTTCTCGATGTATCAAATAACTCAGTGTCTAATACACTTTCTGTTGGTTGTGGCGCTTGATTATCTTCCTGATTCAGAGGTCCTTTCTTTCAGCAGTGTTTATACCCCATGAAGTATTTACACCCCAGAAGTATGTACACTCTTCCACGCAGGGGAGTGCAGAGGGGGGGTACCCCCTCTGTGGGGTCCGGGGGGGCTATCCCCCCGGCT
>JZKD02S1672730.1:648063-699650 GCA_000966675.3 Picea glauca
AAGAGGAAGTTACAATGGGTTTTGTTGTAGGTTGTATCCCTTCATTTGCTGGATAATAATAAAGGAAGGACCTGGCAATTTCTCTGGTGGACGTATCCCACACTGGGTGAACCACATAAATTTGTGTCTCTCTTGTATTGTGTGTCTTTTGTGTTTTGTTTCTACATTTGTCTATTTTATTGCTCTATGGTCCTATTTTTCTAACACTTTCGACCTCCTGGTCACTCTATGGAAGGCTTTGAATTATAGCATCGAGAGCTGGGGAATTTGCTTTCTTGGGTTCCTTTTCCTCTGTAATCTGCACCGGAGTCACCATGGAAACCTTCGAGCTCTCCTCATCATCATAGATATTTATTAAGTCATGCAAGGGGTTTGGTGCACTAGTCCTACCTGGTGTCCTTCATATCTCAGGATGAGTTAAAATTTCCCTGGGTAATTCAATCTGTGGTGGTGGACTTTCTGGATTTTCTTGCCCGATGATTCCTTCAAGTTGTATTGGCTCTAAGCCACTTGGATCTCCTCTTATTATGTTTGGGTTTTCAGCAAGAACCCTCATCATATATACAAGATATAGGTCATTCTGCAACTGATCAATGACTATATGTGCCTCTACCATTAAGAGAAATCCCCTTGTCTGCACCTCTGGTGTCAAAAACAATCCCCTCTCTGTGCCTTTGTTGTCTCTATCGCTCTTATTTCTTCCCTAGCTCTGAGGGCCTCTTGAGCCAACTGATATATTTTTTCCACTTGTTCATCCATTCTCATGGCCTTGAACCTGGTCATGTTTGGGTTGGCCATCCTCTGCACCACCTCATCCCAATCATGGGCGCACTCTGTGAAGATTTCATCCTAAAACTTATCATGGGCATATGGCCAACAGGATGACACCTGTGAAGCATGTTGCAAGACCAGGCCTTTTGGATCGTGATTGCAGAATCAGCCTTTTGAGAACTTGAATTTGAGTTGGATCAGCCCTTCTTGTCTATCTTGAGCACTATCCTTTACCAGATAGAACCCCACATGGAAATCGTAGGGTATAAAATCTTGTTTCTTGTATTTGACCAGTGTGGCATTGTAGCCCTACAGGATGGTCTTATAACAGATTTCTCCCATGATGATTCAGTCTGGGAGATGAGATGATAGGATATGTGGTGCTTTGATGGATCTGAACACCCTAATGTAGGTCAAGCACTCGTCCAAGTACCAATGGCCTACCTTGGCTATCATTTTCTTGGCTTCCATTGATAGCCTTGGGCATTCTTTCTTAAAAATAATAAAATAAATACGAGTCCTAAATTCATCATAGATGAGGGCGTAAGATGTTTTTTACATGTTTTCCCATAGCACATTGAAGTACACATGGACCAGGAGTTCTACAACATGCCATCTTAGATTCATGTCGACGAAGACATTCCTCCGCACATGACATCGAGTAGGTACGAGGCCATGTAGAAATTTGGTGCCTCTCCTTCCTTCGGCGACTGATCATGTTGTATACAGGTGCTCAACTCTTTTGAGATTATATCTCCCCAATTGAAGCTACTCCTGGAAATTGCCATTGTGTACACCAAAGGCATCCATCCTTCTGAAAACTTGGAGAAATCCTTGTCTCCATATAGTCGGTAGATGAGAGTCGTCAAATAGATGTATGTCTCCCTCAAATTGATAGTTCTGTACCATCCATTTCTCTTATTAGTGAACTTCTTATCTTCTCTCCACCATGAAGCCATCAACTGATTGGTGTCATGGAATTCATAGAAATTCACCACGAAGTTAGTGTTGAGCCACTCCTCTAGGTCCCTAAGCTTGTATTATTTCTAGACCTCTGTCTTGAGGAAAAATATTACGCATCCTCCATTCTCATCATTGATCAATAATTTCTTCCCATTTGTGTGGTCGACGGGCCACTTAAGTACCTTTATGTAGGGGAAAACCATGGTTCTACTCGCCACCATGTGTAAATACGACCGTCATATGTTCGAGAACACTTGGTCATCGAGCGCCCTTATGTATGGGTCATTTTGTGGGATGTACTCTGGGCATTCTTCTCGGTTGATTATTTTGAAGAGATCCCCCCACTGTGAGAGGGCTACCTTGGATCTAGTGCTTGTGTCTGTATCACCAAAGGCTGAAGGCTAGAAAAAATATTTCTTCATTGTTGTTTTGATGACAGGCTTAGCTCTAGGAGTGTACTCCAACTGCTTCACAATCCCTGGAGAAGAACCTTCGCCTATTTCAACTTCTTTCAGCTTTGGTACTCTAGGAGAGTGTCTGGTGTTTGTCTTTCTCAATGTCATTCTTCCTGCAACTAGAGAAGATTTTAGAGACTGTGTAAGAAACTAGATGGTCATATATAAATTATAACCAACGAATTGACAATCTTGGATACATACCTATGAATCTTGTTAAACTTGATTTTGATAATAAAAGAGTCAGTTCAGTCTCGAGTTTCTCACTTTTCTCCTTCAGACGCTATGGAATTCACTTACATGTAGAATGAAATTTTTCAAAACGATTCTAGAGTTTTAAGCAAGGATGATCTTACCGTGTCACGTCAGTCATTCAATTCATGTTATGAGTTAAATTTCAACAAATCTGTCATAATATCTTCATAGGTGTTTAAACTTAAATTCATCGTGGGTTTGCGGCGGAGGCGCGGGTGGTAATGTGGTCTATCAACAATTTCAAAATGTTGTTTTCATCGGTGCATGAGGTAGAAACTAATGCAGGATCGGGCATTAATTAGTTTCTTAAATGTCCAAAATTTGATCGTATCTAACGCTACAAACGTCCCATCGTGTCGCTCTTTCCGTTGGTGGATCAGGGGTTGGAATTGTGCTATGAACATTTTCATTGATATCCTCCTGCCAAAAGATCCAACTTCGATCAATCTTTCCATACAAAGATGACATGGAAAAGTTGAGTATGAGGCATGACTAGGACCTAGGGGACCCAAAAATGACTCAAGATAAAAAATATACCATACGATCCTCTTACGTGGTAAAGACACATGGAATTCGAGACTAGTGGCTTCATTCACTCGTGTCAGTTGGATTCGGGACTTTCTTTAATCCATACGTTTCTAAAACCCAAACCTAACTCGTCGATGCTCGAAAGTGTCAAGGATCGACGATCATCGATAAGCCTAACCAAGTGTTCTCGAGTTGACTCCCTCGAAAAAGTCTCGATGCTGAAAACATATCAGGGATCGACGATCGGAGATAAATATATCACGGTCGGAATCATTATTGTGATATTTCTGCATTTCTCCCGATCCCGATAAGGCGCATCAGGCATCGGCTATATCTTTGTGTCTTTTTTTAACGTTTGTCTTTCTCGTATCTCCCAGATGTTGAAGGGGGTCGGATATCTCTCAAACCTTTATGAAAATAACCTACCAAAACCACCTTTTGTCGATGCCAAAGAGGATCGGCAATCAGTGATTGTTGTTCTTGTGTGGTTCTTTTACTTGCTTGAATTCTTTCTTATGTCTAACCTAAGCGCGTTATGTGTAGGGTTTAGCTATTGATTCTTAATTCAGGTGTTAAGGTCTTTTAGACATTAGGTTTCATAAATTCAAACAAACCTAAATAGGTGATAAGAGTCATGAAAACAATCAAAGATAAAATATTGCCCAAAAATTAAATGGAGTCAGACAGTGCAGATAACCAAGTGGTACCCAAAAAGTGACAAAATATGATAAGTATTTTTAGGGTGTGTTGAGTGCTCAATAAATGGTGACTTACTGGGAGAAATAAAAATCTAGGTTCCTTCCCCGGGCTCAGCTGATGCGGAAGCTGGTTAAGAACTTAACTTTTTTTTTATTAGAGCCCTTTCTATCCTTGTGTTTGAAATTCTATGATTGGTGAATTTGGGCCTGCTTGTGGGGTTTCAACCTTTATTGCACCTTTTTTTCCTATAACCATGACCCATGCCCTCTTTTGACAAGAGTCGAGTAAATCATTCACTGGCACCAGGCATTTTAGTTATTGTCATTCACTTGTTGCGGTGTTGCTCCACTGTCAGTGAGCATCCATAGCCTCGACAGAGTCACCCCGACGTCATAGACCTTTATATACTACTAGGGAGTGTCAATAGCCCCGACAGAGTTATTTGCATACCCTCTCCGACTTTTCCCTCATTTGATATAATTGATTTTATTTCGACAGAATGACCTGAGAAAGTGGGAGAGGAGGACGTCTGTTATTTTCAAAGTGACATGGTTAAGGTGATTTTTTTCTCACTTTATCTTGAGGTACATGAGGTCCTTTCCAGTTTACCATCTTTCCCTTTAGGTTTTACCAAACCACCAAGCAGACACTTCATCACTTTTCCAAGGATGTTTATATGCATAGGTTAGATAGAGAACTCCTTCAAAACAATCGTAACTCTCCCAACATTTCTTGTGTTGTATGTAAGCATGAGTCAGGAACATAGTTTGTTATACGACATGAACTAAGGTTGACCAATGCCTTGCTGAACACAAACCTCAAAAGCGCAAAAAGTACTATAATAAGAAAAATAAAAATGAATAACTCCGCAATCATCCTAAAAAACAAATTATCATGAAAACACACATGTTTGTTTTTAACAGAAATATTGTTTTAGGGCTTGGCCATTCACCGGGAGGGTGTCAGGTTCCCCCCTCAGATTTTTCAATTGATACATCCCTACCCCAATTTTCTCGGCTACCTGAAAAGGTTTAAGCCATAGATTTTGAAACTTCGAATGTTTTCCCTTCAGCTCATTCACTCTATCCCATTTCAGGACCAAGTCTCCTACTTCAAAATTATTCTCTTTGTCCTTATGCTTTTCAAACCACCTTTTAACTATCTGTTGATGAGCAATAAAATTTGATTTTTCTTTCTCCCTTTATTCTTCCAGCATGAGGAGGGTATAAATTCTTTGTTGTATAACCGATGAAGGTTGTCCTATAGAATCCTAAGCAAGATGAAGATGTGGGAGATATAGCCTATTTGGGAGAATGCTTCATGTCTGTATAGTACCATAAAGTATGGGGAAATCCCTATAGCTTCCTTGGGTGTTACTATATCATCCCATAAGGCATTATGAAGTGAACGGTGCCAATTTCTCTAGTTGTCTGCAACTATTTTCTTTAATATTGTCACTAGGTTCTTACTGGTTGATTCTGCCACTTCGTTCCCCTGTGGATAGTAGTTTGCAGAGTATCTGATTATGATTCCTTTGTCTAAAGAAAACCTTTTTAATAAGGTGAAATAAAAGTAAGTGTCATTATATAAAATAAGGACAGAAGGCATACCGAACCTTGGAATCAGTTGTTGTTCTATGAATTGGATCACCACCTTTTTGTTTACATGAGATAGAGGGATGGCCTCTGCCCATTTCGTGAAATAGCTTGTGGTAGTCAAAATTTATCTATGTTGTTTGAAGAAATCTATGTAATTTCTCCTATGATATATAACCCCCATTGTTTGAATGGTCTGGAGACGACCACAGGTTGGAGTGGGACAGTTGCTCTCTTTTCCCTCCCCGCGCTCATTTGACAAGTTTTGCAGTTCCTAGCGTATGTGTGAGCATACCTGAACAGATTAAGCCAATAATAGTCGGCTCCCAGTATTTTGTGAGTGGAGGTATTCCCTGCAAAGTGTCCACCTACAGGACCATCATGGAGCTCCTTCATAACCTTGTATGTTTCTTCTCATTTGAGACATATTAAAAGTACCCCATCATAATTAACGCGGAAGAGCACCAAATTTATGAGGCAATATTTTGTTGATTTTAGCTTGAGAGATATCCTTTCCTAAGGGTTTAAGTTTTCTTGGAAATTCCCATGGTGCAAGAGATAAGATAATTTCCCATACCAAGACTCCCGCCCTGGGAAGACATATGAAGCTTCACCACACCATAATTCCAATTCATTATCCCATCTGGGGTCTTCTGGTCCTAGGCTTTGGCTACTAGTTTACATAATCCGTGTCCCTTAACCATTTTGGTAGGTTTTATATAGAGATCAAATTCTTGGACCATTTCCATCCAGTTCCCTCTTCTTTCCACCATCTCATGTTGAGTGAATAGGGATTGGACTGCGGGATGAGGCACAATGAATTTGGTGTGGTTCTTTAGGATGTAATATATGAAGTGTTTCATTGCCTTGTATACTGCATAAGCCTGTTTGTCTATAGCAGGGTAATTTAGTTCGGCCTCTTGGAGATTAGTTCTCATAAATGAGACCAGGGCCTCATTGTTGTCATCATCCTTCTGATTCAATACTGCAACTAATGATTGGTCAGAGGCAAAAGTGTAGAGGAAGAAATATTTTCTAAAGTCATTACTTCGCAATACTGGATCTTGAGATATTGTAGTCTTAATATTGTTGAAAGAAATTTTTCATTCATCATCCCACTTAAATTCAACATCTTTGCAGATCATTTTTTGTAAGGGTTTGATAGTTTCATCGAAAATGGAGGTGAACTTTCTCACAAAATTGGTTTTCCCAAAGAAGGATTGCATATCCTTTTTGTTGTGGGGTAATGGAAGTTGAGATATAACACTAATTTGTTTTGGGTCTATGCTAATTCCTGCTTGAGATATAATATGACCTAGTAGTTTCCCTTCCCCAACACCAAAGATAGTTTTCTTGGGGTTTAATGATATACCTTATTTCCTACACCTTTCGAAAATCTAGGTTAGGTGTTGGATGTGATCTTCTCTGTTCTTTGAATACACAGTCACGTCATCCAAATAAACTACTACACATTTGTTGATTAGTCCCTGAAACGCTACATCCATGGCTCTTTGGAAGGTTTCCCCTGCATTTATTAACCCAAATGGCATGTGTTTATAAGAAAGGTTCCCCACTTGGTTCGAAAGGTAGTTTTCAATCAGTATTCCTTTGAAACTAAAACTTGGTTATAACCTGAAAAATTGTCCAGTAGGGAGAAAATATCAGAGCCAAACATAGTCTACAAGATTTTCTCCATCAGTGGGACTAGGTAGTTGTCCTTTTTTGATGCTCTGTTGAGGTTCCTAAAATCCACACACAGATGGATCTCCCCATATTTTTTCCTGACAGGAACCAAATTTGCTACCCAAGCAAAGTTTCTAACCTGAAAGATTATTTTAGCATCTAGTAATTTTTTAACTCCTGACACATGAGCGGTTCCAGAGATGGGTGGTACTTCCAGAGCTTCTGTTGGAAGGGTTTTACTCCAGGTTTTAATGTGATTGTATGTTGAATGATACGAGTATCATAATTTTTCAGATCTCAGTAGGACCATGCAAAAACATCTTGATATTCTATGAAAAGTTTGAAATAGGCCTTCCTTTCTTCTTTAGATATTGTCTTGTCGAGATTTATATTCTTGGGGTTTTCCAGGGTTCCTAGATTTATAGTCTTGTACATGTGATAACAAATCCCCGTCTTTGTATTCGTTGACCCTTTGAATCTTTCCCTTAAGTCAAACGGGTTTTCTAAATTGGCTACCCATTTTGGTATTGTTTGAAACCTTGGTTTGTCATTTGATTGATCTGTTTCATCTCTTTTTGCATGGGGATCTGTTTCTACTATTTGTTCCTGAAATATTTCATCGTCGATAGCCAGATCTTTAAAATTTTCTTGATTGGTTAAAAAGTTTATGATCTGTTCATCTCCTTCAAAGACCTTCCAATTAGAAATATTGTTGGGCACCGACGGCTTGTAGAGTATCTCCACAGTGAACTGGGAGGCTTCATATTCTTCTAAATGGGATATCCTTGAGGCAGCGGTTGCCAGGCAATCGAAAAGAGTGTTATTTTTTCTGGGGATCGCTGCAATGTTGAAGGCCCCAAATTGTTCTATTAGTTTGTGCACTTCATGTTGATAATTCTTCAGGTGGGGATGTTTGTAGTGTATAGTGTTCCTTACTTGTCTAAAAATTATCTTAGAGTCTCTGAAAACCTTTAGTTATTTAATGTTTAGGTCTATGGCCTTCTTTATCCCTTGTACTAGAGCTTCATACTCAGCAATGTTGTTTGTGCATTCAAATTCTAGTCTTTAGGAAAGGAAATTCCATTTACCTTTGGGATCAATGAGGATACACACTGCTCCTGATCCTTCTTCTGACTGAGAACCATCAAAGTACAAGGTCCAAAATTGTGAGTGAAAAACATCAGTTTATTTTTTCTTACCACTTTCCTCCTTTCCTCCTATATACTCTGTGGTTTTTAACAGAGGTTCTTGACAGAAGATGATTTCATTTTCCATCGTCGACAAATTTCCTTGAAAAGTCATTTTGGAGTTTTGAGTGAGAGGGACATTAGATGAGAGGGGGGGGGGGGAGAATTCTTTAAATCGGATTCATAGGAATAATTGCCTTGCACAGGGAAATCTATCGAGAAGGGTTCGTTGAGGGTTTATAGGTCAATGACAGTATGTTTTAGATAGCTTTCCCTATCGATCCTGCTCATATTCATGTGTCCCTTCAATGGAAACCAAAGGGGAGCCGAGTCTGTACTAAAGTATCCATTTAAATTCTCAAACCAATCTTGACTAAGTAGTAATTCATAAGATCATGGGATATCTACTACAATGATGTCAATCACTTGAACAAATTTCAGGTGTGTCGTCATCCTCATCATGACATCCTTGAGTTATCCTATAACTTTCACCCAGGTCTTATCTAATTTTATCACATGTTTATCACTTTTGAGAGGGACTGCATTCAATTTTTTGCATATAGATAATGGAATAACATTAGAAGATTCCCCTGAGTCAACCAAACAATTATGGAGGTTTATGTTGAAGACTTCAAATCTCAAGAGGAACGGTGGGAAAAAAGGATTTCCCTTTTTATCTTCAGAGAAAGCGTTCACAGTTGGATTACTTCTCATATCTGTGAGGGTTGGGTTTTATCCTTGGTCAGTTCTTGTTATAGGAGTTTCTACTGACTTCAAATCTTGTAATAGAAACTCCTTTTTTGGGGGAATTCTTCACATGTCCATGACCGATATATTAGCCTTCATTTTTTTCAAATATTCTACTATGTTGTTGTCTAGCATGGGCGATTATTGGGTATGGATGTTTATGGGATTTATTTGGGAGACAAAAGATTCTTTCGGGTGATCGAAAGTTTGTTTTCCTCTCAAAGTATGGGCCATGGTAAGATCATTTGAGATCAGGTGACCCCTACTTCGTATTTGCACATCCAAGGCCTCTGTAGTTTGTTATTGAGCCCCGAATAGATCATCAGAAAGGAATTGGTAGGTTAGGGTCCCATATCAGCGTGGTTGTTTCTTCTGGTGGATCAACTTCTTCCTGATCAGAAATATTCATAGTTGAGCCACTTGATTGTTCGGTAAGGGAAACCTCGTCTAGAAACCGATTGACTATCAAATTCATGGCATGCACCCATTGTGGGAAGTCTCTTTCAGAATGTTTCTCTTGGTGATAGGTACAGAAAGAGTCAAATGCTACATTTCCCAGATCGATGTTTAACTTGGCTGGGGAAGGTTCAATTGCTTTGAACGGTGGATTTCTTTTTAAAAAGGGTTTATAGGGCCTTTGGCCTTAGTTTCCTTCCCCTGCACTTATTTTCATGTCTATGATTTTGTTTGAAAACTTATTTATCATTCGTTGTAGGTATTCTATGTCTCCACTTCCTTTTTCAGGACCTTGTTATGTTTGTTTCCCTGGGGGTCTGGTCAAAAAGAGTCCTCTCTTGGAATTCTATAGTTTTGGCTTCCTCAAAATTCTCAGTTAAGGTTGTTTTGGCGACCCTCTTCACAAACATGGAAATGGAAGAAAGAAGAGAATTAGCGTATACTTCGATTTGCAACTCCTGGGTGGGTTTAGCTTCGGGTTGAAATTTGTTCAATATAGTAGTGAATCATTGATTGAATTATTTAACCTTCTCCTTTGAAATCATGGTGGTGGTGAACAACTCAACCATCAACACTCCTGTAGTGGTTTCTTCTGCAAATTTATCTAAAAACTCCTTTTGAAACTTTGTCCAAGTAGTTATGGACCCTACAGGTAAGTTAAAATACCACGTGGAGGCCGAATTCTCAAAATTATAGGGGAAAATATTGCATACTATATATTCATGTTGGAAATTCATTGGTATAATAGCTAATATGAATTTTTTGATATGGTCTTCAGGCAATCCTGAGGTTTCAGGGTCAAATTTAGGGAGTAACTTTTATGGATGTCAAGGAAGGTTATGTACTCGTCTGGGGATGACCAGAGCATCTCTGGCCAACTAAGGTTGATTATTCTGAGGTGGGTTTCCCCTTTATTCATTGTGATCATTGTTATCTTCCATGTCTTGTGAATCTGACACCGAGCGTTCCGAGTTGAACCCTTCCTCATCAGAAAAATTGTCAGGCTCGGAGCAATTACTGGCTGGTGTTTCGGGGATTAGATTAAGGGGATGTTCAATTTTGGTGAGGTAAAAATATATCAGGTCTTCTACTGTGTGAACAAAAACTTGGTCGGGGGTGTCGACCACTGGTCTGCTTACTTTTTTTCTACGAGGAAGTAATTGAGCTAAGGGTAGTGCTCCAATTTGTTGGGTGTAAGCTCTCATGATTCTTCTGAACTGGTTTAACTCCTTGTGGGGAAGAGCGTAAGGTATTTCATGGAATAAGTGTTCTTCCTCTTGTTGGGGTGAGTTACTCATTTCAGGAGTACTTAGTGTGTGTGGGATTTCTTGAGAATGACTAGCCATGCATGTGGTTTGTTTTGAATCTACAGGCTGTGTGAAATATTAGATTAGAAATATTGTCAACCATTCATTCTGCATGCCCTCCTTCTAGCACCATTCTGTTGAGGGGTCCTAAATCCCTTTAACTCAACTGTAGGAACCAAACCCACCACTGAGGCCCAATTAGACTCTGCAGTGTTTGATAGTGGAATAGTTCTCCATATCTTGTGATCCGACCAATTATTTGATGGGCTTTACGTAGTGATTTACAAGATATATTCTCGTGAAGACTCCTCCTTCAGTTTGTCATTCTCTTTTTTTTGTATTTTTCTCTTATAGGTGGGCCTGATAAAAGATAGGTGATGGTATAAAATAGTTGGGTAAAGAAAAAGGAGAAAAACTTAACTACTAAAGAAGGATAAGCTCAGGATAACCCTCGTACTCAAGCATGCAGACAAATATTTTCACACCTACGAAAATCCTAGTACTAATACATCAACTTATTGGTATTCCAATTATTGACTGAGATACAATTATCGAAAGAAAACATACATGCAATAAAATGATGGAAAGAAAATTAGTTTCCTTAGCTCTAATCACCAATCACACATTAACACAATGATTTTCTTTCCATCATTAGAGATAAGAACTATAAAAATATTGAATAAGCTAACTTATCAATAGATTCAGAAACTCTTACTCATTACAACATCCATTCATGAGATAAATTCAGAAGTAATTCCTCCTTATGATATAATCACACACACTTTTGATGCAAAACAAAAACTTGTCTCTGGTCTTAAACAAGACTTCTCAATTAAGGTAGTTTCGAAATAGTTCTTTACAATTCCAAAAATGAGGGTCTTTGCAAAAACCATCGACCATGTGTAACAAGTCAATCCTCTTATTTATAACAAATTATTAACTAAAAATAACTATCAAAAGTGCAAGCTAAGTAAAACAAAACATTGCCACATGGCACTTTCATCTCTCATTCTTCAAAGAGTCATCCAATGGTTTCACTTGAGTGGAAGACTCTTCTCATACTCTAGCCATTTGACGAAGAGTTCCTTGCATGTGTTAGCAAACGGTAATCTTTGTTGGTCCATCGGGGCCGAAAGGATCTCCTTTATCTCCACTGTTTGTGCCTGATACTTAACTAATTTAACACTTAACTATTGTAACACTATCTGAGCCTTGATTGGGTGCTCCATGACCTTTTTTACTTGACCTAGTGCCATGTTTTCCACCTTTTCTATCTCTGTAGTCCACAATGAGTCTTGCTATGCATGTAATTTGACTGCGTCATGCAATTCGACAAAGTCCTCGGGTACGCCGAATTCTGGGAGACCAATGTCTATCATGACCCGATTGATATTGGTCAATATCCTTTCGTAGTCATCCCATTTCTCTTGGATATCCCACTGAGGTTCTTGGGCCATCGTCACCCAATATTCGGTCAAATTCCTTATGCGGTTGATGTTGATGTTCCTTAGCACCCGAATGTCGTGCTCTTCGGTGTCTCGGCCCTTTTGAACTGCATTGATGTAATCAATTCTCTCCATCGCTTGGTGGGCATTCTCATACCATATTTCCATGTCTTTTCATGTTGCAAGAACCATAAGGGTGTCTTCCTGGAAGTCGCCTATCCCTGTAGTGAAAAATTTCTGCTCACTCGTGAATTTGTTGTAGGCATCTTGGAGTTCGCTTATCAAGAATATTGTGGCCTATGTGGAGTCTTGATAGTATTTTTCCAAATGGCACAAATTCTCCAAATCCTTTAGCACAACAACTAGCTCCTCTTAATCTGTCCTTTCTCTATCCAGAGTGGCATATGTGATTTCCATCCCTACTCCAATAAGCTCAGATGTCTTGGCCTGCTCCATGCTAATCAACTTCTCCTCTTTGGTGATGATGATGGAACTGTCCAAAGTAAGTCTCATTTTCTTAGTGGTTTTCTTCATGATGGTTTTCCTCTTTCAGTCATAGGTGATGGCTTGTATATCGGTGACCTCATCCACAGGTTCGAGGATTTGTTTCTCTCCCCAAGTAAGAGTGTTTCCCAGGCTCTCGACAGTGTATATATGTTCAATACTGGGTTCTTGAAACTCATTTGTATGTCCCAATGTCTCGGCCTCTAGTTGTTTCTCATCGGGTGGTAAAGTACTGGTCAAAACTGAGGAATCAGGCACAAGTTCGTAACTTACTTGGTGATGATCGGTTGTTGAGATTTTGATTTCCTGATGTAGAATTTCTCCTTCTTGTTTTCTCAATCCTATCTCATCCCTCGAGCTGTCCATTGGAGTTCCCAGTGTATCAAGTAGTTCAATGTCTAAGACACTTTTGACCTCCCGGTCACTCTGTGGAAGGCTTTGAATTGGAGCATCGGGAGTTGGGGAAGATGTTTTCCCAGGTTCCTTTTCCTCTTTAATCTACACCAAAGTCACCAGGGAAACCTCTAAGCTCTCCTCATCATCATATATAGTTATTAATTCATGCAAGGGGTTTGGTGCACTAGTCCTACCTGGTGTCCTTGATATCTCAGCCTGAGTTGAAATTCCCCCAGGTCATCTGATCTATGGTGATGGACTTTCTGAATTTTCTGACCCAGTGATTCCTTCAAGTTGTATCATCTATGAGCCACTTGGCTCTCCTCTTCTTGTGATTGGGTTGTCAGTGGGAACCCTCTTCATATCTATGAGATATGGGTCATTCTACAACTTATCAATGAGTCTCTATGTCTCTTCCATCAATATCAATCCCCTTGTCTATGCATCTGGTGTCAAAAACAATCCCCTTCTTTGCGCCTTTGTTGTCTCTACTTCTCTGAATTATTCCCTGGCTCTGAGGGCCTCTTGATCCGGCTACTCTATTGTTTCCACCTATTCATCCATGCTCATGGCCTTGAATGTGGTCATGTTTGGGTTGGCCATCCTCTGCACCACATTGTCTCAATCCTGGGTGCACTCTATGAAGATTTCATCCTCAAAATTATCATGGGCATATGGCCAATAGGATGACACTTGTGAATCATGTTGCAGGACCAGAACTTTTGGATCGTGCTTGCAGAATCGGCCTATCGGGAACCTGAATTCAAGTTGTCTTGGCCCTTCTTGTTTGTCTTGAGCAGTATCCTTTACCAGATAGAACCCCACATGGAAACTGTAGGGTATGAAAGCTCATTTTTTGTCTTTGACCAGTGTTTGCACCACTTTTGCCACCTATATGAGAAAAACAGAGGTGCTTACAAGCTTAGTTGGGTTATCTAAGCAAGACAATTGTAAAGGAAAGGGTTAGAGAAAGAAATATAAAAGAACAACTAAGAAATAAAATAACAACTAAACTAGTGATCATAAGGACATAAGAACAAAGAAACAAATAAGACTCATGTCACCAATGGCAAGGTTTATATTAGTGAAATAAAACACCAAGAAGAAAGAGGACTATGAGTCCCTTCTTCCTCTAAGGGAGGGCTCTTGGACCCCCACAAATAAGCTCTTCTTATAACTTTGAATGAAAATGGTGAAAGAATTCCAAGCTAATCCACTCAAGGGGTGAGATGGATTGCCCAATGTAATGGTGGTAGTATACTCTTGATGAGAATAGAGGATTCCTCAAGAGAATAGTGGCAGCATAACTTTGCTATTGAATTCCTTAAAAATGAAGTGCACCCATGGCCTTGTTTTATAGCACCTCTTTGAGGTATTGTGCAACTAGCTTGTAGTATGAAAAGAGGTTAATTAGGGCATTTTTAGGTCTTTGACCAGCCACCCAGTCGGATCCAGTCGATATTTTGGTGTCAAATCAACTTGAAAGTTGAACCAGAAGTGGGTGGGAGGCTGACCAATCTCATAAATGCACCATTCTCATATGTGCGCAACTTTTTGCGACCACAGTCGTGCATCAGGCGCATGTGTGCTTTTCCTTCATTTCTAGTTTGTGCATGTGCATGCGCGCCCTATGTAGTCATAACACACCTTAATTTTATCACTGTTTGTATAGTTTTGGACCTTCTGGAAATGATTTTGTGGTAATATTGGTCCATGGGTGACCTCATAACTGTCTGACGATGTTGGATTCTTGTAACCATTTGCGGATGAAATTTCAGTGATAATAGTAGCCCTGCAGAATGGTCTGATAACATATTTCTCCCACGATGAGTCAGTCTGGGACATGAGTTGGTAGGATATGTGGTGCTCTGGTGGCCCCAAACACCCTAATGTAGGTCGAGCACTTATCCAAGTACCAATGGCCTACCTTGGATATCATTTTCTTGGCTGTCACTGATAGCCTTGGGAATTCTTTCTTAAAAATAATAAAATAAATGCAACCGATGAATTCATCGCAGATGGGGGTGTAATATTTCTTGTATCTGTTTTCCCATAGCACGCTAAAGTAGACGTGGATCGGGGGTTCTTCAACATGTTAGCTTAGATTCATGTCGGCGAATACATTCATCGTGCACGTGACATCGAGTAGGTACAAGGCCATGTAAAACATTGGTGCCTCTCCTTCCTTCAACAACTGAGCTTGTTGTATACAGGTGCTCAACTGTTTTGAGATTATAGCTCCCTAGTTGAAGCTTCTCCCAGTGATCGCCATTGTTTACACCAAAGGCATCCATGCTTCTAAAAACTTGGAGCAATCATTTTTTCCATATAGCCAGTAGATGAGAGCCATCAAATAAATGTATGGCTCCCCCAGGTTGGTTGTTTCGTACCATCCATTGATTCAATTAGTGAACTTCTTGTATTCCCTCCACCATGAAGCCATCAACCGACTAGTGTCATGGAATTCATATAACTTCACCATGAAGTCTGTGTTGAGCTGCTCCTCTGGGTCCCTGAGCATGTAGTATTTTTGGACCTCTGTCGGGAGGAAAAATCCAACACATCTACCATTCTCATTGTTGATCAATAATTTATTCCCATATGTGTGGTTGATGAGCTACTTCAGGACCTCTATGCAGGGGAAAATTGGGGTTCTACTTGCCACTATGTGTAAATACAACCATTGAATGTTTAGGAACACCTGGTCATTGAGCTCCCTTACATATGGGTCACTGTGTGGGATATACTCTAGTTATTATTCTCGGTTGATTATTTTGAAGAGATCCCCCCACTGTGGGAGTGCTACCTTGGATTCGGTGCTTTCCTCACTATCAGCAAAGGTCGAAGGCTGGACAAAATATTTCTCTGTTGTTGTTTGATGAAAGGCTCCACCCTAGGAGCGTACTCCAACTACTTTGCAATCCTTGGAGAAGAACCTTTGCCTATCTCAACTTATTTAATATTTGGTGCTCTAAGCGAGCGTCTGGTGGTTGGATTTCTTGGAGACATTCTTCTTGCAACTAGAGAAGATTTTAGAGATTGTGTAAGAAACTGGATGACATATATAAATTATAATCAATGAATTGACAATCTTGGATACATACCTCTGAAGCTTGTTAAACCTGATTTTGATAACAAAAGAGTTAGTTCAGTCTTAAGTTACTCGCTCCTATCCTTTGGATGCTCTAGAATTCACTTATGCGCAGAATGAATTTCTTCAAAACAGTTCTAGAGTTTTAAATAGGGATGATCTTCCCATTTCGCATCAGCCATTCAACTCGGGTTATGAGTGAAATTTTAACAAATCTTCCTTCGGATATTCAGAGGTGTTTAAACTTAAATTCACCGTGGGTTGATGGTGGAGGCGTGGTTGGTAATGTGTTCTATTGGCGATTTCAAAATGTTGTTATCATCAATGCACAAGGTAGCAACTAATGTGGGATCAGGCATTAATTATTTCCTTAAATGTCCAAAATCTGATCGTATATAACATTGCAAACATCCCATCGTGTCGCTCTTTCAGTTGGTGGATCTGGGGTCAAGATTGTGCTATGAAACTTTTCATTGATATCCTCCTTCCAAAATATCTGACGGTGATCGATCTTTTCGTACAGAGCTTACATGGCAAAGATGACTAGGAGGCATGACTACGACCTAGGGGACCCAAAAATGACTCAAGATAAAAACTAGACCATACGATCCTCTTACATGGTAAAGAGGCATGGAATTCGAGACTAGTGGCTTAATTCGCTCATGACAGTTATAGTCGGGACTTTCTTTAAGCCATATGCTTCCAAAAACCAAACCTAACTCGTCGACACCTGAAAGTGTCAATGATTGGCAATTGTCGATAAACCTAACCAAGTGTTCTCGAGTTGACTCCCTCGAAAAAGTCCTGATACCAAAAATGTAACGGGGATCAACGATCGAAGATAACTCTATCGCGGTCAGAATGATTGTTGTGATATTTTTGGATTTCTCTCAATCACCATAAGATGCATCGGCCATCGGCTATATCTTTACGTCCTTTGTTAACATTTGTCTTTCTCGTATCTCCCTGATGTCAAAGGGGGTCGACTATCTCTCAAACCTTTATGTGAATAACCTACCAAAACCACCTTTTGTCGATGTCAATGAGGATCAACGATCGACGACTATTGTTCTTGTATGGTTCCTTTACTTTCTTGAATTCTTTCCCATGTCGAAACTGAGCGTGTTAGGTGCAGGGTTTAGCTGTCGATTCTTAATTCAGGTGTTAAGGTATTTTAGACATGAGGTTTCATAAATTCAAACAAACCTGAATAGGTGATAAGAGTCATGAAAACAATCAAAGATAAAACATTTCCCAAAAATTAAATGGAGTCAGACAGTGCAGAAAACCAAGTGGTACCCAAAAAGTGACGAAATTTGATAAGGTTTTTTAGGGTGTGTTGAGTGATCAATAGATAGCAAGGTCCTATTGTAGACGACAAGATTCAAGGCTGAATTACATCATTCAGACACTTGTTTTTCAGAGGTGTTGATCTATCTTTGATAGTCTTTGTAGAATTTTTTGTTTGTGAATTAAATTTCATGACTAATAAAGGATATTGTGCAGAGTCGAGTGGGAAGAAATCTGTGGAAAGTTGATCCATATTTTAAAGTTCAGTTTTTCACTTTTTGTTAGAAGTCCTTTTGTATGGTTTTCATCGAGGACATCAAAGTTTGAATTTGGTCCAAACTTCCTCAGGGAATTTTGTAAAGAGAACGATTCTTCGATAAATTGGAATGAAATAAGTGATTTCTTTATGTCTCATCTGTGTTGATTATTGACTTGGTATTTTTACTTCTATCTCTACATTTATTTCTGCATCTGTTACATTCAGAAAATTATATAAACATTGAATTTTTCAGCAATCTTTCATTTATAAAAAAAAATCATCTTAATCCCTTGTAACCAGTAATTGTGGATCAGGAAACAATTTTTTATGGCTATAAACGTAGGGTGATATTCCCCTCTATATTTCTTAAGCCAAGTAAGATCTGAACGTTCTTGAGTAATATTATTTGATATATTTTCCTCAACAGCTCGCTCTCCTCTGTAGTCCCAAAACTTCCACCTTCTCATTTCCTTCGTTGCCTCAGACTTTCTACCTCGAATTCACCAAATAGATCAAGTGTGCTGACACAAAATATATTGAATAAAGTTGTGTTTGTTAGAATGAGAGGCTTCTTGAAGTGTGTTTATACTTTTCCATGTGACTTTGTTCCTTAACTTTAGGGATGACTTGTACTTTATTTTTATAACCACTTTACTCTTTAATTAGTAACTTGTAGAATCTTTTTATAACCATTTAGAGGATTCTTAACCATTCTTTGGGGCTTCCAACTTCATGACCTCATAACTACTCAACTGTGAGAAACTACGTGGCATACCACCTACCGTTGGAAACGGTATGATGAGGACTATCCATCTATGAGTGTGTTACTTGGATTTACATTATCCTTCATGCCCTTATTGCTCAAAAAACTCCAAGCTTCATGACCACACCTCTAGGGAGTCTTGTAGACTTCTTCAAATGCACCCATCACACATGTTGACATCAATGACAACTAACTATCCATCAACATGAATGACAACCAACTATTGAGCAAAAAATACTTCTATTGGAGTTAGTGACTCATAGAGAGAGAAAATGATTTTTTCTCAAGAAGGTCTTAGCAAGGGTGAAGGAATACTTTCAACTAGAGATTTGATCAGTCAAAAGGAGGAAAAGGAAACAATAGACAGATCTGGTAGAAATGACGCAGTTGGGAAGAAGAGGAGCAAAAGGTACAACCACAAGTTGGGTCGTACATATCTGAAGTAATGTCATACACACATTGCAAAGACAGACACATACATACGCATCAAACTAGTGCAAAAGGGCACGTACATACACACCAAACTAGTGTAGAAGGGCATGCACATACATGTCATATAGTACAGTAGGGAACGTACATACATGCAAAGATGGTGTTGGGGGATGCATACATATGCATTGTATTGATCATTCAAGGCGCATATAGGATGTGGTATGGGGGTCGTACAATAGTGACATAGTTGTTGGCTTCCAGGAGTTTTGTTGTAGGTTTATGTTTCTATCCTCAGTGGGTTGTTTTCCTAGTTTGGGATCCCCTTGTAAAATTGGAAGGTATTTGAATGAAGAGATGATTTGAAGGGGAAAATTTGTTGTGTATGTGTGCATTTTATTTCATGTTTGCTTACATTGTTTTATTTATTTCCAGCCAGTGTATTTTACTCTATGCTACAATTTACTTATTAGCAAAGAAAAACACAAGGTAATCATTTATCTGGGTGCTAGGAATTGAAAATTTAACATAGTATCATACTTGCACTCTAAGAGGGAGACAAATTCAGATACACAACAATTTGTGCAACGGATTTGTTTAATCGGCAAGGAAATATTTGCAGATCTATAAACCAACAATGAGATTATTGTGGGTGCTTGAAGGAATAAGCACACGACAATTGTTTTTATGCAGATCTATAAATGGTAGCAACCAGTCTCAAGTTTGAATATTGATTGGATGGAGCATCTAACTTCTTGTCTTGAAAGGTGAGGGTAACCTCACCTTTGAAGGAACATGACCTTTGGGAGATTGTAGAAAAGGTTGTTCCTACACTGACAAATGCAACTCAATTGGTAGCTCATGATATGGACATCAAATCCTAGAGAGTGATCACGGTCATTGTGAAGGATCATTTGATCCCTCACATGGAAAAGAAGCGGTCAAGCAAATAAATGTTCAAATCTCTATTGGATTTGCTATAGAGTGATAACTTGAACAGGAAGATGATCTTGAGAAACAAGCTCAGATCTATATAGATGTCAAGATCTGACAATGTTACCAACTACTTCATGAGGGTCACCCAAACACATGATTAGCTTCAAGCCATTGGGGAGAAAGTGGATGAGGAAAAACTTGTAAATGTGGCATTGAATCATTTCACCAAGTCATGGGAATCATTTGTCAAGAGATTATGCCCTCAAGAGAAATATCCCAAATGGGAAGAGGATTTCAGATGATTACATCTAGGAAGAGACTCGGGATGATTCTAAATCCTACAAGCAAGGAGATGGAGAGGAGAACTTGGCACTAGTCAATCACGACAAGAAGGGAAAAGGAAATGGTTCCAAGGGTAACACTGAGGGGAAAAACCTCTTAGTTGGTAAAGAAGAAGGAATTGGGTAAGATCAATCATTTTTCATGCCATGGGGGTGGTCATTATGCATCTCAGTGTCCAGATAAGAAGGGGCAAGGGAAATCACAGTGGGTAGTAGCATTAGTGGAAACTCGGTTCGATGATCTTGTTGTGAAGTTTGAGAAGAAATTCACGCTAGTTTCCCACCTCTCTACCAGCACAATCATGAGTGTATGGTACTTGAAAAATGGTGCATCACATCATATGACATAAGCATGGGATATATTCAATAGTATAATGAAGAAATACTCAAGGATCCATGTGGATCTTGGTGATGATGCCAAGTATGCAGTGAAGGGAGAGGTAACAATATTATTCCAACTTGAGTCAGGAGGTTCATTTGAGGCTCAGGATGTGCTATATATATCAGGACTAAAGAATAATTTTTTCTTAGCCTTAGTTATGGAGAAAAAGGGTTTTCCATAATGTTCAAGAAAGGGAAAGTACTCATACATCTATAGGAAGCTATCCCTGACACGGGAGTGAGAATTGGGGTTAGAGAGGGTAATTTATATAGGTTGAAGGGAAACCATGTTCAAGGTTTGGTACATGAAAATGAGAACTTGTGTGAGTTATGGCACAAGAGGATGGGACACCTGCATTATAGGGAATTTTTGATTCGGAGGGAGATTGACATTGGTCTCCCAGATTTTAATGTTGATTAGTTGGGCGTGTGCAGAGGGTGTGCACTTGGAAATAATGTCAAGGTTTCTTTTCCAAACAACGAGAGTAAGTCCAAGGGGATATTGGATATTATTCATTCATATGTGTGTGGAATGAGGTCAGTAACATAGGGCAAGGAGCAAGAGGCACTGAAGGGAGAATATTTTTCAAAGTTTTTTAGTTTAGAGACTCAACCTTCAAGTGAGGAGGAGGATTTATCCCCTTCCAGTTATGTCAGGAGACCCAGGTGGTTTGAGAAGACATTGAAGGATGATTGGGAGCATATTGAGGCTCCTAGGAGCATTGTTAGCGAGAGAGGGCCTCTAAAGAAGTTTCAAAACTTCATGGCACTAGGGAGTAACATCATTGAAGAAGAAACAAAACATCAGGTTTATCAAGATGTTGTGGTGTACGATGATGTGCAAGATATTGTGCCAGGATCAAAGGACATCCAGTTTTGGGTGGATCTTCAAGAAGTACCTTCCTCGCTAAGAGGGAGTGTTGATATTTATAGCATCGGATGTGATCCGGATTATTTTTTGAATGA
Organism: Picea glauca; assembly: GCA_000966675.3. NCBI lineage: Eukaryota > Viridiplantae > Streptophyta > Pinopsida > Pinales > Pinaceae > Picea > Picea glauca. The sequence goes on from JZKD02S1672730.1 coordinate 669,511, forward strand.
AATGAAGGTGGAAATATAATAAGCAAATACATAGATATATTTCCTGAAACACAAAGATATAGTAATGCACAATTTTTATTAATGAAATAAATGTAGAGAAATAGTAAAAATACAGAGTGAACGAACTCGCTAGAATGGTGGAATATTATCTCTGAGAAGAGATGTGACAACTACGCTCATTCACAAGAAGATGATGATGTTTAAAATGAAGATCCAAAGGCCTTTTAACAAAATGGAAATCCAAAACCCTAACCCCATAATATGAAAGGCCAAAAGGTTTGCGAGCCCCGATGGGGGTAATTGATACATCAACTTCCCAAGGGTGTAAATTTTGCATACGATATTCGTTTGGGTCATTCGATAACTCATCAAAAATGTATATCCAAGAAGTACAACTTCCAACAAGGGTTGGGGTATGTCATTTATAACCCCTGGTCCATCAAAACTCCAAAAACACATCATTTAGGGCCTCAAAATGGCCATGAAAGTTTGGGACTCAAAAAACTGTAAACAATTGCCAAAATGGAAGATTGTTCTTTGAGATAGTGGAATAGGTGGGTGGACACCAATATCTATATGGACCAATCCTCCCTCCTTAGGAAGCAATGGTCTCCATTTCGTTTAGTTCTCCTAGGATATGGGAAATCTTTTCTTGAATCTGAAATTTGGTGAGTTGTTTTCCTTACTAGAGAAGTTGCATTGCTTGGCTTATGGAAGGTTGTCGCGAACTTGATGTTGGAGGGGTTGGACCTTTTTAACTAGTCTGAATGCATGAGATAACGGTGTGAAGAAGGAATCTTTGTGATTTTCTTCAATCTTGTCAACTTGATTCTGTCGGATATAAGTGGCTTGGAGCAAGGTCATAGTGGTCACATTTTCCTTTTGTTCACCTTCTGCCCAAATCACGAAGAGGTTAAAATTTGTCATATGAGAGACAAATTTGTTGCACTATTTTTTTGAAATAGGAGTTGGAACTACCTCTGGTATCATATAGAGGTGATCCCCCGAGTAAAAATGACACTATGGGGTCGAGACTCATAAACAACATGGCGCTTCCACATATATGGATGGCCCAAAATAACATCACAGACATCCAGCGAGGAAACATCACACAATACCTCATCCTTTAAGGGTTTGATTCCTTAGGAAATGTGACACTGCTGGCTGACACGAAGATCTATTCCCTGGCGAAGCCACCCAATGTTGTATGGTTGTGGATGTAGTGTTGTTGTAAATTCCAATTGCTTGATGACCTCTGTTGAGATGAGGTTCATTTGGCTTCCACTATCAACAATGAAATGCAATGGGGTTCCCTTTACCCACATCTATGAATGGAAGAGACTCTCTCTCTCTTCATTATATGCTAGTTCTTTTGGCTATATCATTGTGGTTGTGATAGTGGCAATGGGGTCTGCGTCGATGATCTGCCTCCTTCCATTATTTTCTGAATTAAATTATGAATCACGAATCGGATCTTTTTCTTTGATATCGGCCACCAATGACTATTTTGAGTGACATTCATCATTGTTGTGCCAGAGGATTTTGTGGAAATTGAACCACTTTCCAGTGTTCTTATTTGTCTTTTTATTACCCTTCTTTTTGTTACATCGTTGTTAGGGTCATCTTTACCATACTTTGGTTGTTGCGGATTTTCACACCCGAACTCCCATTTTTTATGGTGCTTAAATTTATGCTCGATCTTGACAGCATATCGATAAGAAGTTCCTAGTGATGAGATGTCCAGAAACTTCATTTCGGTTTGGATGTACCTATGTAGATCCCCACGGTAATTCAGAACCAAATTCCACTCAAAATATTTGATACCCAACTTGGTGTGCAAGGTATGGAAGGTATTGGTGAAATCCATAACTACTTGGCCCCTCTCTTGACGCAGCTTGGTCCATCTCATGTATTGGTCTTCATAGTTTCCAACAGGGTAATATTGTTCCTTGAAAACATCTATGAAATATTCTCAAGTAGGTTCGACCTCGAACATTCCAAACTTTTCTGTGGAAATTTTCTCATAGTAAGTTGCCACCAATGTTTGACATGGGGGCGAGCCCTAAGGAGTGCGAAGGTGATATTTTCCATGTGAGATAAATTATGCACAGAGAAATAACCTTCTAGCAGATTTAACCATTTTTCCAAAGCATCTGCATCTATTTGACCTTCAAATACAGGAATATCAAAATTAACCTGTAACTTGAAAGGAGCGGTGCCTCCAAAGTGGCTACTTGATGAAGACACATCTGTTGTTATCGGCAAGCGTCGAAGGATTAGGGAAAAAATTTCCATCATTTTGTCCATTTTTTGTGTGAGGGATTCCTCAAGAAACAAATTGATAAAACCTTATGCTCTTATATTTCTCTTTTCTTCCACCATGGGAGGTCTCTTTGGCTAGTTTTCCTCAAGGGAAACTAGCTCGAGACCCAACTCTCTATACCCTGAACTCGTCGAGGATATGCACTAAGAAATGTCAAGGAGAATCATGCTCTGATACCACTAAACCGTATTATTTTGAGAACAAAATGAAGGCAGAAATATAATACGAAAATACACATATATATTTCTAGGAACACAAAGATACAATAATGCACAATTTTTATTAATGAAATAAATGTACAAAAACTGTAAAAATATAGAGGGAATGAACTCGCTAGAATGGTGGCATCTTATCTCTGAGAAGAAATGTGACAGATACCCCCATTCGAAAGAAGATGATGATGTTTACAATGAGACTCCAAAGGCCTTTTTAACATAATGAATATCCAAAACCCTAACCCTAGAAGATGAAAGACCAAAAGGTTTGTGGGCCCTGATGGGGGTAGTTGATATGTCAACTTCCCGAGGGCATAATGTTTTCATATGATCTTCGTTTTGGAAATTAGATGCCTCATTGTAAAGATATATCTGAGAAGTACAACTTTATCCAAGGGTTAGGGTATGTCGAAACAACCTCTAGCCCCCCAAAAGTCCAAAAAAATTCATATAGCGCCTCCAAACGACCCTGGAAGTTTGGGACTCGAAAAATTGTAAAACACTGTCAAAATGGAAAATTTTTCTTTGAGCTAGTGGAATAGGTGGGTGGCCACCAATATTCATCTGCATCGAGATGGCTATTTCCTCACCATTCTAAGTGTCTAGACATGTGAAATTTATATAATGCCTTCTACCTTAGTAATTTGATTTAACTGGAGGAATTATTAAAGTAAATTTTTTTAATAATTAAAGTGAGTTTAATTTAATGAAATGCTAAAGTTATTAGCATTGGTGAATTAAATTAATCCCAGCCATTGATCTCAAGTGAGGTGAGATCTAATCTCAACCATTGATCACTTTTGAGATTAGGGTTAGGGTTCAACTCAAGATTATAAAAGCAAGGCTAGGTGAAGGGGAAAAAAACATAATAGAAATACATCTATTAGATTTAATGACTAATAGAGAGAGAAAAGAATGACTTTTTTCTCAATGAGATATTAGCAAGGGTAAAGAAGGAATTTCACCTAGAGATTTAATCAGTCCAAAGGAGGAAGAGGAAACATTAGACAGATATGAGATCAAGGATGGATCTGGGAAGCATAGCAACAATAGGTATAGTCATAGATCGGGTCGTACAGAGCCAGAGCAACATTGTATGCAAAGAACATAAGACATAGGCACATACATACACATCAGACTAGTGCATAATGGTGCACACATACATGTTAGATCCTATATTAGTGAAGAAAGTTGCATACATACGCATCGAACTAGTGCATCATGGAATGTACATATGGGTAGGGTCAGTGTCAGGCTTGATATAGGGAAATTGTTGCAGAATGGTAGTTGGTTCCCAAGTGGAATATACTGGAGTTGTATCTTTCCACTAGACTAACACTTCCTTGATGGTTCATTGACACAAATGAAACTCACATGGGTCCAAAACTACTTGTGGTTGTAGCCAAATGGAGCCTTCTTCATCCACCTCGGGAAGGTTGGTTTGAGTTTGGCACTTAGTTCCAATCACCTTCTTTAATCAGGAAACATGAAAAACAGGATGGATCTTAGAATGAATGGGCAAAGCTAGTTGATAGGGCACATATCCCACACACTTGAGAATGGTATAAGGACCATAAAATTTGGGTGCCAGTTTCTGACAATTGTCATCCTTGAGGGAATCTTTCTTGTAGGGTTGCAGTCGAAGAAACACCTGATCTCTTTTTTCAAATTGACGTTCAGAGTGACCTTGATCCACTTATTAATTCATGTGATTTTGGGCCATGACCAAATTCTCTTTAAGGGTATGAAGAATAGCCTATCGAACTGTAAGCATTTGGTCAACCGCCTAGACCTTCGAGACACCTGGAAAATATGAGAGAAATGAAGGTGGATTTTGTCCATATACCACTTCAAAAGGAGTCATTCGGGTAGTTGTATGGTACAAAGTGTTGTACCACCATTTAGTGAGTGATAACCATTGAGCCCACTATTTTTTCCTTTCCGATGAAAAACACCTCAAATATGTATCCAAACACTTGTTGACAATTTCGGTTTGACCATCAGTCTGGGGATGATAAGTTATGCTGAGATGAAATTGGGTGCCTTGTATCTTGAACAATTCTTGCCAAAAATTGTTGGTGAAAGTTAGGTCATGATCAGAGACAATAGAATGTGGCATGCCATGAAGCTTGAAGACTTGATCCATGAAAAGTTGAGAGGCAGTGGATGTTGTAAATGGGTGTTGAAGACCACATAAATGAGCATACTTGGAAAGACGATCAACTACCACCATGATGACTAATTTATTGTCTGATTTAGGTAAGCCTACAATAAAATCCCTAGATATCTCTCCAAATAGTAGGTGGAATCAGAAGTGGTTGTAGTCTGGCAAGAGATTTGATTGTTTCTCCCTTGTTGCATTGACACACATCACATTCAGACACAAAATTAAGAATGTCATGTTTCATACCATCCCAGAAAAAAGAACGTTTGACCCTGTCATAGGTTTTGGTAAACCCGGAGTGCCCAGCTGTGGGTGTAGCATGAAGATCAAAAAGTACTATGGATTTAAGTTTTGACTGTTTACTTAAATAAAGATTGCCTTTGTATCGAATCTCATCATTGAGCCAAGAATACCCTGGGAAAACTAGAGAATTGGACTGCCATTGTTGTATCAAGTGCGAACTTTTGGGATCGTGTAGCCATTCTTGGTGAACATCTTGGAGCCAATATGATACAATGAAGGAGAGAGAAAAAAGGGACCCTTCATCTTCATATTTTTTGGTAAGTGCATCAGCAACCACATTGTATTTGCCTTTATTGTAAATGATCTCATAATCATATCCAAAGAGTTTAGTCACCCATTTTTGTTGCTATGGGGAGGAAAGGCATTGTTCTAGAAAATAATTGAAGATTTAATGAACTGTCTTAATTTGGAAGTGTTTCCCCAATAGATAAGGGCACAAAAGATCCACGACATGTAGAATAGCCAACATTTCATTTTCATAGATTAATTTTCCAAAATTGCGCTCGGATAGTTGTTTGTTGGTAAAGGCCAAAGGTTGACCCTCTTACATAAGGATAGCGCCAATTCCTTTCCTAGAAGCATAACATTCTAGGAAAAATGTCTTTGTGAAATCAGGAAGGGCTAGAACTGGAGTGTTGCACATGGCCATCTTCAAGGTTTGTAAAGCCTGAGAATTTCTTGGAGTCCAAGTGAAATAATTCTTTTTAAGGAGTGTAGTGAGAGGTGTCGCAATCATTCTGTAATTATTAACAAACTTGCGATAAGTTAAACCCAGAAATCAACGCAAGATTTTGAGAGTCTTTTGGTGAGGCCAATATTACATCGATTCAATATTTTTAGGATCCACCCTGACATCAGACTTTCCAACAAGATGACCCAAGTACTTGACTTCCGAGGCACCAAAAGCACATTTATATTGTTTGAGGAAAAGTTGGTGTTGAGAGAGTATATGGAGAACTCGATCCACATGAGCAAGATGGGTGGTCAAGCTTTTACTATAGATGAGGATATCATCAAATAAAACTAAGACAAGATGATAGAGAAAAGGACGACAGACAAGATTCATGAGGATTTGGAAAGTGGAGGGAGCATTACACAAGCCAAAGGGCATGACCAAAAAATCATAGTGGCTCTCATGAGTTCTGAATTCAATCTTAGGAATGTCTACCTCTTTCATAAGGATATGGTGGTATCCAGAATGAATATCAAGTTTAGTAAAGAACTGGGCGCCACTCAATTCATCCAAGAGGTCATTAATGACAGGAATGGGAAATTTGTCTTTAATGATGAGTTTGTTGTGGGCGCGAAAGTCAAGAAACATGCTCCAAGAACCTTCTTTCTTAAGGACCATGACCACAGGTGAAGAGTAGGGGCTCATACTAGGGAGGATAACACCTACATTGAAGGTCTTGAACAATTTTCTCAATTTAATTTTTTTTAGAAAAGGGGTGACGATAGGGACAGATATTGGGAGGAAGGCTTCCTGGGACAAGGGGAATGGAATGATGATGAACACCACGGGAAGGAGGAAGTCCCTAGGGAGTGGAAAAAAACACTTGATGTTTAGAGAGGATGGGTTGGAGGTCTTGTGGCACAGAGGGTGTCTCAATTACTTGTATGGCATAGAGTTGGGAAACAATTCCAAAATGACGTTTTTTGAGCAACTTTTCCATGCGATGGGAACTAATGATCTCCGGGGAATTGTAGATGATGCCTTGGAACTTATGTTTTTGGCCCTCCTAGTCAAATTGCATGGTTAATTTCTTAAAATCCTTGAGAATGGAACCTAAATACCTTAGCCATTTTGCACCCAAAACAATGTCACAACCACCCATGTTGATAGCAAACATATGAGATTTCAAGTGGTATTCACCAATTTGGAGATGCACATTTTCACAATGCCCTCTACATTTCATGGACCCACCATTGGAAATCATGATTTGAAAATTATTAATTGCACAGATATAGCAATCATTTTCTTGGGAAATGCAACAATGAATAAAATTATGGGTGCTTCCACTATCAACAAGAATGATGACCTTCCTATGCTTGATGTAACCAATTAGCTTGAGGGTTTGGGGAGAAAAGAAGCCAGTGAGAGGATTTAGGGAAATGATTGGTTCTACTTCGGGAGGGTCTCAGAGAGGGGTTATGTCAGTGGATTTAGGTGCCACTGACACAAGGGGAGCCTCAACATCCTTTTCCAAAACATCCTCTGACACGGCCATAAAAAGATTTTGTTCCTTACAATTGTGTCCCAAAAAATACATTTCATCACAATTATAACAAAGGCCTTTGAGTTGGTGTTCATCCATTTATGCCCTAGTCAATTTATGGATCTTTAGTGGAGTAGAAGGAGTAGTGGGAGTTACTGGTTTAGTGCGAGGAATAAAGGAGGGTTTTCCATTTTGAGAAGAGACAACTTTTTGTGCTTCCTTATCTCTTTTAGTAGCATCCACCCAACTCTGAGGTCATGCCATGAGGACATGATCACGAATATCATCCTTGAGGCCATTAATAAATCATTCTTGGAAAAAAGCATCAGACATGCCCTTTGTACGAAAAGCCAGTCGCCCAAAAGAATCTATAAAGTCTTCCATTGTGCCAGATTTTTTCAACTTTGTCAAATGGCCTAAATGGTTGGTGTCAGTGCCAAAGCATTCATAAATATTTGCCACAAAGTGTGTACAAGCCACATACCCTTGGTGGGATTTTTTTCTCCATTGCCACCATTGCCAACGTTCTTGATCTAGATGGAGAACACCATAGCGGAGTTTGGCCAACTCATATGTAATTCCATACAAAGAGAAATAATGTTACATTTGATTTACCTAGCCAATGGGATCTAATCCATCAAATTTGGTCACATCCACACACAGAAGGTGTAGGTCACGCTGAAAGTGATGGGGCTGAAAATTCTAGGAATGAAAAGAAGATTCACCTTCGGTATGAAAAGGTGGGTCAGATAAGGGAAGATCTGTAGGGATATGCATCTTGGTGCAGATCATCGTAGGGACAGATTCAAGATGGGTAGTAATGTCTTGTTTGAGCTCTTGTTTGAGTTCTGGGATTGAGGCGGTGATGGAGGAATGCATATTTTGATTTATGGTGGAAATATTGGCACTAATTTGTCGCACTTCTTGTTGGGTTTGTGTTAAGAACCAAAGACCTGAATACAAAATATCACAATAGATCCAAAGATATCTAAATACAATCACCACACAAGATATATGAAACCATATAGAAAACCACAACTTTATTATAGAAACCCTTGAGGTAGGGCAACACCATACAATGGATCCTATTTTGGAAGGGATCCTCTCATGTTCACTTGCCTCTTCAAGGGGGCATCCTCCTATTGAGCTTCAGTTCCAAATACAATACTTCTCTTCATGTCTCATTACATTGCTTGAACCCCTTTATATAGTGCTACCATCACCTAAGAACATTCTAGAGGAGGAATCTTCTAGAAGTAGAACCTTCTAAGAAGTCCTCTTACATTTATTATATCTAACTACCCTAGTGGGCCTTATTTAATAATATAGTGGACCTAGTCCACCTTACATTGAATGACCTCCACTATTATTACTATGGGCCCTCTGGGCCCCCCCACTACCTCTCTAGCCACCTTACAGTTTCCATGAAATTAGAGTGCAAGGTAGTGAAGCGAGCTTCCAAGTCTTGGCTACGGGTATGGGCCATGATGACGAGGGAACACGAAAAGGGGCGGGTGGGAACACACAAAAAATGGGTTATGGGTGAACTGTATCACAATGATCAAGGCAACGAGTTGAATCTGATGGGGTAAATCCCAAATAAGGGTGTTGGGAAGGGGTTGGGTACACAACAAAAAAAAAAATCTAAAAAATGATAGGTGTGACTACGATAAGGGCGAAGAGATAAATCCAATAAAATAGGTCTCAAATAATGGTGCCAATAGGATCCTACAGATTTATACTCTGATTTGAAGAATATTGCAGTGATGAAATTCCCAAATGCTTAACAGGAAGAAATTTGTATTCCCAAATGCTTAACATAAATAAATGTGTAGTAATTTCGCAACTCGAATGCAAGAGACACAGTTGCACTGCAATAGATATTCTTTGTTTTATTTTTGTTTCCATCCCAAGGGTTAGGTATTCAAGGGTTCTACTGACAAGGGTTTTCCCTATGCTATATATCTCTGATATACGTGTGAGGTCCAACAGTAGTACTCGGCCCAATATCTTAGGGCACCAACTAAGGAGGCTAGACCATGCCCTTAGACATATTACTCGACTACCCAGGTACTAGAGATTATATTCCCAAGTGTTCTTATTGGTACCACTATAGCAGTCATGCAGTTGATCGGTTTATCTATGGAGAGATTCAGGATATCTAGGTCGATATGTATACAAGTGTTGTTTGGTGCACTACCACTCGAAGGGGTACCAACATGGGTTACAAGGGTGGTCAACAGATGTGCACTTAAGTACCACTTGTATTTCTTGCGTTATGAATCCTCGACCGTGGTTTTATGTGTGTAACATCGTATCTTTGTAGCTTAAAGATGCCAAAATACGTCTCTACCCTGAAAAAAATTAACCCACAATTTTTGTCGAGGAAGGTGCTCTAATACCACTTGTAATATTCCAGATATTAAAAGTATGCATAACAAAAATAAATAGCTAGAAATGGCAGATGAACAATAATATAACTAGAACAACACCAGAATAGTACCAGAAAGAACACATTGATTACTAAGAGAAATGTTCACTTGCCTCTTCAAGGGGGAAACCTCCAGCAGAGCAGAGCTCTATTACAATAATATCCAAGAAAATTTTTTGCATACCCTCGACTCCTATTTATACTAAATATGTCTATCAAAAGAACCATCTAGTCAGGAAGATCCTTCTAGAAGTAGAAGATTCTATTAGGTCTTCTTACATTGGAATTATTCTTCCTTATTTCTAGGCCTTATTAATATTGACATTTATTACATGGAAATATATTATTCTACCTATGTGAGGGATTAGGTCCCTAACAAATTTACTTTTTAGCAAGGCAAAACACAAGGTTATAATTTATCTAGGTATTAGGAATTAAAAATTTAACAGAAAAGGTAGAGATAATTGCCACAATTGATCACCATGCAAAAAGACGCAGTAGGGAAGTTGTGGAGATTGAGAAATGTGAAACATTGAAAGCCATAAATCAATCTTTAGAGAAATAATACTCTATAAATAGTCAACTCACTTGCACTTGTTGGATTAACTTCCCTTCTATAATCAATATTGTTTTGAACTTTAGAGTACAAATGAACAAATTGAATAAATACCATGTGATATGTACATAGAATCGCAAGGAACCATCAAGTAATTAAGATGCATTGGGCTTAAGCAACCCAAAACAATTTCAAACACAAGAAATTTAGCACAAGAACATTTCAATTTGGTCAATATCCAAGGAAAAGTACATAGAAATGAAAAGGATAATTGACCAATATACATGCAAATAACAAAAATGGAGAAAAAATGTGAGAAGTAATGTAAAAAAACAAAGAAAATGGAAAAAATGGAAGAGAGAACTTCATTTAATACTCTCACATAATCATGGATGTCACTTCCATTCAACTTTATAATCTCTCATATTCTCTAATGTTACTTCCCTCTTGTCACATGTGAGACATGTACACACTTATTATAGTTATCTATATGCAAACTATTTTTCATTAATAGTCTCTTAATCTCCAAATCTCCACATTGCCTTCTCTAAGAACTTTATATTCTCTAATGTTACTTAGTAGACATAACACAGAGTGTTCATTATAAAAATCAAATCAAATATGTAACTCCTCGTTATTGAAATTCCAAATTTTATTGAAATCATAAATAATGATAAATAACTAGTATGACATATTCCAGGACATAACATACACTCCTTGATAAACAAGGATGCATTGGACATCCTAATTACATTAAGAGCCAAGTCAACACCCTAAGTTATTCACACACATAATATTTAAGAAACAAAATATTGGTAGAAGGACATGAAACATCATATTAATCACATCCCAATGTAAAGAGGATGACAACAACCATTCAGAAGTTAGTTTGGAGTGTCAAATAGAACATTAACATCCAATGGCACAATTGTACCCACCATGAAATTATATAAGGGGTGTGGGCAGTGGTAGCAATAGATTTTATCAAATAACTACCTATGATTATATTTAGACATGATTAAATCTAGGTAGTGGTGGATAAATTTACTAAAAGTGCAGATTGTATTCCTACAAAAGCTACAGATAAAGTTCCATAGATAGCTAGTTCGTGATGAATAGTGTGAAGTTACATGGTTTAACTAAAAAGATATTTTTTTATGAAAATTCTATGAATTTTCAAAATTTTTAATGAATCATTGCAAACTAAGTCAAATTTTATCTCAATATACCAACCCCAAACCAAAGGTCAAATAGAATGAAAGAATAAAGTATTGGAGGATATGTCGAGAATGTATGTTATGGACCAACAACAAAAGTGGGAAGACTCCTCAGTTTTGATGGAATTTTCTTATAATATAAGTGATTAGTCATAACTTGGGATAGACCTATTTGAATCTCTATACAAAAGAAAGTGTCAAAGACCATCCAACAACATGTTGCTACATCTAAATATGTTGAAATAAATAGAAGATCAAGTAACACTTTTAAACAAAGATGAATGAGGCAATTGATAGATGAAAGAGCTATGTGTATTTTCATGACTCGTAGGGATTATCTAGTAGGAGATAACATATTTATCATAGGTAGATCATATAAATACCAATCATTTGCAAGTTTCTCTTTCATGATAGGTGAAAGCAGATAGAATGTCACATCAACATTATGTTACATTATTTACACATATCCCTCATATTGGGTTGTATAATGCACTTCTTGACACAAAAACCAACTAAGCAACATCATAATCATCAGGCATTACCCCCTACACAATATAGACCCCAAAGTCCACCAAACCTCCACTTCCCATTAAATTCTTGCATTACTTCAAGGAAGCGTCTTTCCATTCCATGCTTAAATGCCTAGAGGAAGCTTCTAGTGGGACCCATCGTCGCCCTAGTGTGAAGCATTATATCTACATGGAAAAAGTGATTGTGGATTCTCTAACTTAGAAAAGGTTGAATTAGATATGGCTACTAAAATAATGTCATTTTAAGATTTCCAAAGGTGGAAGAGAACCCCAATAAGAAGCATATTCCAATATTTTGTAAAATTACTAATCTAAGGGTGGTTATACTTAAAAAGAGTATATAATTTTGAGTATATATCTAAGATTTGACTTTCCTCTGAGTGACTTCACCAAATTATGGTTTATTGGTTTTAGGCATCATAAAAGGTATAAGGGTTAGTGAGAAGACCCATGTGGGACAATTGACATCCTAGGGCCAACCCATAGAAATTGAGGACCATGTCGAGCAACTTATTTTTTTAGGTTAGATGGGGGGCTTCCAAAGAGTACTATATTATATCCCCTAGGTCGGGACTTAGACTGCTTAGACTTAATCCTCTAGTTTTAATTCAATTTGGTGTAAATACATTAAGTATCCCTTAACTAGTGGTATTCATAGGTTAGCTTACATTGCTCAAAAAATTTGTGGTATTTCCACTTCCAATACTAACACCAATTTGATTAGGTCTCAATTCCAAGCTTGAAACAAATGTGAATCAAAGATCAATTATTTCATCCGTTCAAGGATGATCTTGTTTGTGTTATGCAAACTAAATTTAGCTATGAATTCATCAAATATCTCTATCACTCAAAGAAAATTTCTATGGTGATTTCAATGCCCCTCTTAGAGAGGTGAGAGGCTCAAAATGAGGGAATCGTAGCTAAGGACTTCCCATTCTCCATGAAAATATTGAGTGATCATTAAAATAGTTTTTTTATCTAAATAATGTTCTAGTGGTGTACCCTATTAATGGGAATTGAAACCCTTTTTAATGTTGTTTCTATTATTATCATGGGAAGTGTTCCTCCAATGTGAGTGTTGGAACACAGTTATAAGACCCTAGGTTCAAGGTATTCAACCAACAAACCTTTTAGACATCGTCCCTTTCGGCATCACTTGCATGCAAGTGAAGTCTCGCCCGAGGCATCTACTGGGGCTACAACAACCAATGTTTTTCAGGGAAGACAGGATGTGAGGCTATCAACATCATATCCATTATTGTTTATCCACCCTATGTGAAATATCTCTATTCATATCCTTTGATTATTTAAAAACCTCTATTGTGCAGAACCTGTCTAACATAGATTTCAACATAAGTAATGCATTGTATCATTCATTATTATTGTGCAACAATCATATAGTAAACAGATCTATACTCATAAACAAAAAATACATAAACAACCAAATCAACACAACACATAGAGACACAAATTTTAATGTGGTTTAACCAATCCTTGGTCTATGTCCACAGCTGTTGGATTCTATATTAATCTTTATGTAATCACCATCTCGGGCATATGCACTCTTCTTACAATAGATACATCATATTATATCCTCAATCTATCCTAGCCTCTCTGCAGTGCAGACCTCTCTCTACAAAATCTCTCCAAAACTCTGTGTAAGGTTTCTCACTCATACACAACCTAATCTCTTACTCTTAGCATCCTCTTCTTCCTCAACCCATTACATATGTATACATAGATTTAAGGATCAAAACATTAATAGTTTGTCCCAAAACCCTAGTTGTTTTCTTTATTTTTTGCCTTCATGTTGCTTTACCTTATTTTTCGCCAGCATGTTGTTTTTCCTTCTTTTTCACCAGCATGTTACTTTTGCATGCCTACTATTGTTTTTCCTGATTTGGGTGCACTTTGACTTCATCTTTGACCCCACAAAATGCTCCCTTTTCTTCTTGTTATCGCACAAGTTGTAGGTTGGGGAAAGACCAACCCAACCACAAAATAAAGTGTTAAAACTATGGGACACTACACCCAATGTCACCTCAATGTAGGTCATGCACTTGAAGGGTCACTAAGGTCACTCCTGAGAGGCGATCCTGGATACCCTAGGGGGGAAGTTAAGAGAAAGGGAAGGAAGATGGAAATTTCCCTAGAGGTTAGAAAACATGGTGGAAGAAGAGGGAAAGGAATATGGAAATGCCCCTAGAGGTTAGAAAACTAAGTGGAAGAAGAGGGGAAGGAAGATGACTTATAGACCAAGGAAATCTGCCCCAAAAGTATAGTGATTTTTCGGATGATTATGCATGCCTGAGACACAAGGGAAAACCACTTGCAAAGCAATTTTTTAGATAGATCAAAAAGTTAAGCTTGTTCTCGATATTATACAACAGTTATATCAGCAACAAAATATATCTAAATCAGCATATAAAAGCATTAGGTTAACTAACAATATCATCAATGAAATTAGCAATCAATTATGAACTAAGTGTAGCACTTTGGGGCTGAATAAATAAATTTGTTATAAAGTAGATTTCTACAGTAATATATCAGCCTTATGTCTGTAACATTTAATTATGTACAACAGAAAATTTAACCATTAACTAGTGCTCAAAAATATCCCAAAAGATGCCCCTAGTTTAGTGTGTTAGACTAGCAAAGTTAGGGGGGGGGAATCTATGGTTAGTTTAGGATTTAGGAGTAAGTTATCATCTAGGGTTATGCAGAGCTAATGGCTATAGTTTAGTATTAGTAACAACCAATAAAGTAGTAGTATAATGGGGACACCCTAAGGGAGGAAGAATCCCCAAGGCATCAAGATCGCTATCCCAAAGAGACAACCTTAAAACTTGAAAATTTCATGTTTACCAAGGCATCAATTTATTTCTCCAATGCAATAACTAAATGACTAGTGCCTTTAAAAATGGGTTAATGGATTTGAGCAAAGAAATATCTAGAGGTACTACCTCCTTGGGCGTGTAAACCCTCTTACTCCCCAAGGAAAATATCCCTAGCTAGGGTTTGACTTAAGAGGGTGTATGCCCTTATACTTATCTTAGCAAACCCTTGTTAAAACAATAACATGTAAGAATAAAACGGTGGAGACTATGGTGGGGGTGAATTCCCTTATACTTAACACCATGCTCTAGCAAAATAACCTTGACTTGAACAATAACGATAACACAATGTAAAAGTCTTACCAATTCAAGGAAAAAGCTAAGATAAACCACCATAAAAGCTAGAAAACGCCTTCCAAGGCTAGTGCATCACTTCCATCAACCAAATATCCAAGACTTAGACATAAACAAAAGAACAAGAGAAAAAATACTCCAAGTGTAATGAAAATTTCAATCCAAGATTCTCTCACAAGGGGGAGAGTTATGTTATGAAAATGAGATCTTATGATCTCTATTTATACAAAATGTAGCTAACATAATTTGTCCACATAATATTAGGGAAAACATGAGATTAGGGGTCAACATCCATAATATTTTCCCTTTACAAATATAATATTTAAAAATTCTCTTTAATTTCACTTTTGCACAAAAAAAACCCTAAAACAAAGGTGATGTCATCCCTTGAAGGAGGACGTTTTGGAGAATTGATCAAGTCATTGGAGCTGGGATGTAAAGTAGGGCCTCCAAAGGCCATGTGGAAATACTTCAAAGCCTCTCCACCTAAAAATTTCATTTGGAATGCTCTGATTCATCATCAACCACCATATTCCCCTGAAATGTGACGTCAAACCCCTAGGGAGTGACGTTTTTCCCCTTCTAGGCAATTCATTTGGCATGCAAAGGGTGGGATATGTCTATCCAGTTGTCTCATATGCCTCTAAAATCATCTCTCTATCATCTGGCATGTGGGCCTATGTCATCCATTATGTGTGTTACTTGCCCTCATGGAAGCCCAAGCTAGGCTTGCTCTTCCAAAACTGGCCACCAACCTGTACCTGCAAGACAAATGGATGCGCCCTTCAAGGATCTCAAGTCAAAGAATCATGATGAGTGAATCAAGTCAATAAAAGAGATATTAAATCATGTATACCTGAACTACATCATAAAAACATGTGTTTAAGAGCCTAGACGTATTTCCAAGTTTGGTTGTGGGTGGGTTGGCATGGTACTTCTTTTCAATGGATCAAACCCCCTAAGTCTAGGAACAACCCTATCTGATCCATGTGAATGAAATGAAATGGATGGGAGAAGTACTCAATGGGCATGGGGTTCATAACATGCAGCGGTCCATAGTATCTCATTTATGGGTTCCTTTGCGGAGGGTGTGTCACACCTTCGTCCATAATGCATTTTTTTCCAAGCCCATCAATTGCCTTTTTGTATTTCTTTCTTTATATTTTATTTCAATATAGCATAGGGTGATTTGGAGGCCACTTCCCTGGTATGGTGACTATATATCGATAGTGTCACCCACAAGTACTTTCATAGAAATGAGAAGGTGGTTCGTGATGAGACCACCTTTCCCTTAGCCATGCAACTAAGATCCATTACCCTAGTGTGATGGATAGAAATGGTAATGTCATACCGTTAGATATCCATGGACCTGATAGGTTGCCTCATGATGAGACCCCTTATCCTCAAATGATCCTTTAAGAATTTTTATTTATTCTTTTCATGGGGTCCTTATTTTCTTACGGAGAAGATTTTCATTGTTTTCTCGGGATCTCTGGATGAAGCATCTGGAAGTTTATTTCATTAGGCTTTTATCTTTTTCCAGCGAACTTCCCTCTGGGCCCTTAGCTCCTTCTTCCCATGAAATGAGGAATGGTCCCTTCTAGGGTTAGTCTACCCTAAAATACCAAGATATGATGTCATGAGGGGAAATAATGATGGAAAGTGGTAATTATGGTCGAGAGTGGCACGATGGTCATGTGGTCTCTCGACACTCCATATCTACAATATGAGGGCCTTGAGACATAATCTTCTTAGTTATACACAAAATGGGGATAACATTTGGCTTCTACTTGGGGACATGTGCTCACTGTAGAGTGCATGAGAACTGCAACATCTCCTGGTAGACCTGTTCCTGAAAGGAAACATCAAACTATCAAGTTTAGGATGGCATACTCATCCTCATTCTCATATGGTCATAATAAAAACCAACTAAGCTAGAAAAAAAAAATTGAAAAACATTCTAACTAAGTATACATATATGATGATGAAATCAATAATGCAAGTAGAGAAAAATGAAAATGCAATGCAACTAAACTAATATGAGAAAAAAAAATGCAAGATGCAAGAAAGCAAGATGACTTACCTGCTTACCTGAGGTCCTGGGACTCTAAAGATCAAGTCTCGAAGGTGTCAAGTGAAATCGTGCAACCAGTGCAACCACCTGATCATCGGATGAATACATTTCCCCATGTGCTTAATAGTAATCCATGAGTTTTTTTGTTTCACATGATTAAGCACAGGGGGAAATTTCTTCGTTCGATGATCAGGTGGTTGCATTGGTTGTATGATTTCACTTGAAACCTTCGAGACTTGATCTTCAGGGTCCCAGGACCTCAGGTAAGTAGGTAAGTCATCTTTCTTTCTTGCATATTGCATTTTTTTTTCTCATATTAGTTTAGTTGCATTGAATTTTCATTTTTCTCTACTTGCATTATTGATTTCATCATCATACATGTATACTTAGTTAGAAATTTTGTCAATTTTTTCTTTTTCTAGATTAGTTGGTTTTTATTATGACCATATGAGAATGAGGATCAGTAGTTCATCCTTCACTTGACATTTTTATGTTTCCTTGCAAGCACAGGTCTACCAAGAGATGTTTTGGTTTTCATGCACTCTATGGCAAGCACATGTCCCCAAGTAGGAGCCAAATGTTATCCCCATTTTGTGGATAACTAAGAAAATTATGTCTCGAGGCCCTCAAGTTGTAGATATGGAGTTTCAAGAGACCACATGACCAACAATATCCTTTTGTACAGCTAGAGACCTGCATCACCACCAGAGTGACCCAACACTTGGTCATCATCCACACTAGCTTGCCACCACAGGTCACTTGGGCCTTGCTCCATGCAGTACAAGTAGGGTATGCTGGTGGGTATCATTTTAACATTTGAGGCATTCTATATTGTATATTATAGGTTATTTTTTATTATGAGACATCTAATTTGGAAACTATGCCTTTTACCTTGTTTAAATGTTGGTGGTTGGCTTGGGGCACTCAAGTAGATGGTCACCCTTAGGATGGGGTGTTTGTGGGATATTCCTTTGATGATTCATCGTGCCATTCCCGACCATACTTACCACTTTCCATCATTATTTCCCCTCATGACATCATCTCTTGGGATTTTTGGGTAGACTGGCCCTATAAGGGACCATTCCTCATTTCATGGGAAGAAGGGGTTGAAGGCCCAGAGGGGAGTTAGCTAGAAAAATATAAAATCCTAATGAAAGAACCTTCTATATTCTTTTCCCATGGGATCCCAAGAAAACAATGAAAATATTCTCTACAAGAAAATAAGGACCCCATGAACAGAATAAATAAAAATGCTTAAAGGATCAGTTGAGGATAGGGGGTATCATCACAAACCAGACTATAAATTCCATGGGTATCTAACGGTATGATATTACCATTTATGTCCATCATACCACGGTAATGACTCACAGTTGCATGGTTGATGGAAAGGTGGTCTCATCACGAGCCAGCCTTCTCATTTCCGTGAAAGTACTTGTGCGTGAAATTGTCGATATCTGGTGACCACGCTAGGGAATTGGCCTCCAAATCACCCTATGTTATATTGAAATAAAATACAAAGAAATAAATATAAAATGAAATTGATGGGATTGGAAAAAATGCGTTCTGGATGAAGGTGTGACACACCCTCCACAAAGGCATGCATAAATGAGATACTATGGACCCTTGCATATCATGAACCCCATGCCCATTGAGTACTTTCCCCATCCATTTCATTTCATTCACATGGCTCAAATAGGGTTTCTCCTAGACTTAGGGGGTTTGATCCATTGAAAATAAGTACTATGCCAACCCACCCACAACCAAACTTGGAAAAACGTCGAGGTTCTTGAACACATGTTTTCATGATGTAGTCCTGGTATACATGCTTTAATGGCTCTTTTATTGACTTTATTCACTCATAATTATGCTTTGACTTGAGATCCTTGGAGGGTCTATCCATTTGTCTTGCAGGTATAGGTTGGTGGCCAGTTTGGAATAACAAGCCTAGCTTGGGCTTCCATGAGGGCAAGCAACCCACAGGATGGACGACATAGGCCCACATGCCAGATGACAAAGAAATTCTTTCAGAGGCCTAGGAGACAACTGGATAGACATATCCCACCCTTTTCATGCCAAACAACTTGCCCATAAGGGGAAAATGTCACTCCCTAGGGGCTTGACGTCACATTTCAGGGGCATATGGTGGTTGATGATGAATTAGAGCATGACACATGTAATTTTGAGGTGGAGAGGCTCTGGATGATTTCCACATGGCCTTTGGAGGCCCTACTCTACAGCCCAGCTCCAACGACTTGCTCAATTTTCCAAAACATCAGCCCTTCAAGGGATGATGTCACCTTCGTTTTAGGTTTTTCTTTGTGCAAAAGTGAAATTAAAGAGAATTTTTAAATATTATCTTTGTAAAGGGGAAAGATCAAGGTTTTTGACCCCTAATCTTGTGTTTTCCCTAATATTATGTGGACAAACTATGTTAACTACATTTTGTATAAATAGAGATCATAAGATCTCATTTTCATAACATAACTCTCCCTCTTGTGAGAGGCTCTTGGACTGAAATTTTCGCTACACTTAGATTATTTTTCCTCTTGTGATTTTTTTATGGCTAAGTCTTGGATATTTGGTTGATGGAAGTGATGTGCTAGCCTTGGAAGGATTTTTCTAGCTTTTATGGTGGTTTGTCTTAGCTTTTTCCTTGAATTGGTAAGATTTTTACATTGTGCTATCATTATTGTTCAAGTCAAGGTTATTTTTCTAGAGCATGGTGGGAAGTATAAGGGAATACACCCCCACAATAGTCTCCACCATTTTATTCTTACATGTCATTGGTTTAACAAGGGTTTGCTAAGAGAAGTATAAGGGCATACACCCTCTTAGATCAAACCCTAGCTAGAGATACTTTCCTTGGGGAGTAAGAGGGTTTACACCCCCAATGAGGTAGTGCCTCTAGATATTTCTTTTCTTGACTCCATTAACCCATTTTTAAAGGCACTAGTCATTTACTTATTTCATTGGAGAAATAAATTGTTGCCTTGGTAGATGTGAAATTTTCAGGTTTTAAGGTTGTCTCTTTGGGATAGTGATATTGATGCCTTAGGGATTTTTCCTCCTTTAGGGAGTCCCCATTCTCATATAACTTTATCGGATGTTACTAATACTAACCTACAGCCATTAGGGTTGCATAAACCTAGCTAATAACTTACTGCTAACTCCTAAACTAACCAAAGATTTCCCCCCTAACTTTTCTAGTCCAACACACTAAACTAGGTGCATCTTTTGGGATATTTTTGAGCACTAGTTAATGGTTAAATTTAATGTTGTACATCATTAAATGCTACATCCATAAGGCTGATATATTTCTGAAAAAATATACTTTACAATAACTTTTTTTATTCATCCCCAAAGTGTTATACTTAGTTCATAATTGATTTCTAATTTCACTGATGATATTGTTAGTTAACCTATTTATTTTATATGTTGATTTAGATATATTGTGTTTCCAATATAAATATTGCATAATAGGGACCAACAAGATTAACTTGATGATTTGTCTAACAAATTTCTTTTCAAGTGGTTTTCCCTTGTGTCTCGGGTAGGTATAATCATTTGGAAAAGCAATATACTTTCGAGGAAATTTTCCTTGGTCTATAAATCATCTTCCTTCCCCTCTTCTTCCATTTAGTTTTCTGACCTATACGGGCATTTCCATATTCCTTCAATTTCTCTTACCTTTTCCCATAGGGTCTCTGGCATCACCTCCCAGGAGTGACCTTAGTCAACCTCCAAGTGTGGGACCTACATCGAGGTGACATTGGGTGTACACTGTAGTGTCCCATAGTTATAGAACTTGATTTTGTGGTTGGGTCGGGCTTTGCCCAACCTACAACTTGTGTGATAACATGTCTTTTGCATGTGCTCTTTGAAACTTAGTTATTCAAAATTCATGTCCAACAGGCCCCCAACACTTACTTGTGGCTCATCTTGATCCACTTAAGCCTATTGCGTCATTCCCTTCCACACCTCCATGATATTTTGGAGGGTTTCTCTTGTTGTAGTGACTTCCTTCTTAACCCTGGATTCTTTCTTCAAAATCTCCTCTACTACCTACGCAGTCAAGGTCATGAGATTATCCTCGTTGTCTTGTGTTGCTTTCTTCATCATGTCTTGCGTAGCTGTCAATTCCCCTATAATTGTGAGTGTTGCACAATTTTTCTACCTTACCCATTCGTTTACTGCACAAGTTGTGGTTTTGCATGTAATTTTGTTGCTTGGTGCAGTTTTGTCCATATACGCAACACTCACTTCTTATGCGCACTTACTCTTGTTGTAACCTACTTAAAAAAAAAATGTCTTTCTTTTTCTTTTTCTCTTTCTTTATTTTTCTTTTTCCCCTTTTTCTTTTGTTTTTTTTTTCTTTTCCTCCTATAATACACTACTATAGTACATAGGGTCTTGTGCAGGTTAGACTAGTGCACGGACAATCAACCATCCCTACAGAGTTTTATCCAATTTCCATTCACCATCCCTCCCAAGAATTCACCCTTCAACGTTTCTAGCTGCACAACACCTGCTTTTGTCACATATTTGATCATGTAGGGACCTAACCAATGCATCCTAAACTTCCTGGGGTGTTGCATGAATTGGCTATCGTATAACAATTGTTAAGTTTTGAGCTATTATTAGGTTTCTTTTCAATTTACTAGATAACCATAGCATAGGTAGGATCACTGAGAGAAACACAATTACAAGATACACAACATTTATCTTGGGAAACCCTCATGGGGGAGAAAACCCAAGAAAAAATTCCTTAATATAGATATCCAATACAATTCCAAGACAATAAACCAAAACACTAGAGAATATCCAACATTAAGAAATGTGCCTCTCTCTTCCTTCTTCTCCCAATTGCAGCTACCAAAATTGTGCACTTGATGAGCGAATGAGTGAGTGAGATAATGAGGCGTTGGCTTCCTTTATTTATACAAACTAGTAGGTGTTGAACAAGTGTCTTTAAACTGGGTAGTGCCAACTTGTCTTCTTAGTGGTTAAAACCATTTTAATTAGCCTCAGGGTGACTTCTCAATTTTCATATTATATTTAAGTTTTTACCAATCCACAAAAGGGGATTTGGTCAATTAAAATGCCCAACATGATCAATCCACAAAATGGGATTGATCTAATGAATAATAACTCAATAATAAATAGAATACTCTTTGCAGTTACAATATTTCAACACTCCCCCTTAACATGAAGGGTATTCTATAGACAGCTCAATACAATATCATCAGGAGAGAGAGAGAGGGAAGAAACATCAACAACATCTGGAACACTGACTGGCACATCTATAAATCATCGAAATTTTTTCTCATCATCATCGTTCATAGCATGGAGCTGGAGCAGCATCATCATCCTCATTAGGATGAGGCTAGAGTAACATCATCATAACCTTTAGTGTGAGGCTAAAGTAACATCATTTTCTTCTTTAGCATGAGGCTAAAGTAATATCATCAACATCTTCAATGAGAAGCTAAAGTGGCATCATCATCATCATCTTCAGCAAGAATTTGAAGTGGAATTATCATCATCTGCATCAACATAAATTATTATAACACTAATACATCATCATCATCAATAACAGCACGAGGTTGATACAACATCAACAACAACAGCATCACAACACAAAGGTTGTAGCATCATCAAGATCAACACTAGGATCGAAATCTCCAACATGAAGTTGGCATCTCAACAACATCAGCATGAAGCTGGAAATATTCAACATGAATTTGGCATCTCATCAACATTAGCACGAGGCTAGAAATATTCAGCATGAAGTTGGCATCTCATCAACATCAGCACAAAGTTGGAAATATTCAGTACAAGAATGGCATATTAACAACATCAGCACGAAGTTGGAAATATTCAATACTAGGCTGGCATCTCAACAACATCAACACGAAGCTGGAAATCTTCAGCACAAGCCCGACATCAACATCTTGTGGTACTCTGACAGATCCAAAGGATCTGTGCAAGAATCAAAAGATTCCCTAGGATATAAAATTCTAACGAAGCTACCACTACTTACCAAAGCTAGCATATACATGCAAAATTACTCTGAGAGCTCATCCTTATGAACCTTCAGGATCTATCTAGGGCTGATTAGTCCCCTAGGATATAAAATCCTAACTAAGATACCCGCTATTGGTCAGGATACCATAGTATCATCAGAACTACTCCCCCTTTCGAAGGAGGTCCTTTCGGACTATACCAAGATTGTCTCGAAAGTGCTCAAATTTTACATGAGACAGAGGCTTAGTCAACACATCTAAAACTTGTTCATCTGTGCCAACATATTGTAGCTTTAAAGCTCCCCTTTTCATCATATCATGAATGAAGTGATATCGGATATTTATTTGCTTCGAATCATCATGGAACACATGGTTCTCCGTCATCTTTATACAACTCTAGTTATCACATATAATCAAAGTGGCTTCCATCTCTAGATGAAATAGATTTGTCAACAATATCTAAAGCTATATGGCTTCACAACTGGTGGAACAAGTAGCAATGTATTCTTCTTTTGTCATGATGGGAGAAAGATTGGATTGCCTCTTTCTTTGCCATGAATTCATGGCTGACCCCAGACTGAAATGACATCCTAAAGTTTTCTTTCTATCAAAAACACTTCCATCTCAATCTGAATCAGTACATCCATACAATCTGAATTCATGATCTCTAATATAACAGAGACCAAAATCCAATGTGCCCTTACGGTATCTCATCACATGTTTTGCATCATCAAGGTGAACACATTTGGGTTCTACCAGATATTAACTCAAGAAAAAACATATATCTGGCCTAGTGTTCATCAAATACATCAACGATTCAATGATCTGTTTGTACAGCATAGCATCAATAAATTCTGACGAACTTTCAACCAGGAGCTTCAACTTTGTTTCCATGGGTGTATTCATGGATTTTCACTCCAACATATCAAACCTCTTCAATATTTCAACCGCATACTTCCCTTGGTTAAGGAACATCTTCACTAGGCTCTGTCAGACCTCAAGACCTAAGAGATAATGCATAATGTCTTTCATCAACCTCTGTAGCGAGCTTCTTTTGCAATATGTGATGATCTTTTATTCATCTTGTCAGGAATACATCATCTACATATAGTAGCAACAATATAACTAGCTCATTATTCATAACCTTGAAGTAAATGTTAGAATCAAATTTACTCTTGGTAAAGCCCAATCTCATTAGGAAACTGTCAATTCTTCCGTACCAAGCTCTAGGATCTTGCTTCAACATGTACAGAGCTTCCTTCAACCAGAAGACATGATTATTTCTATCTTCAATCTTCAAATCATATTCTACCATCGTGGTACACTTGCTTCAAATTCAACATAATGTGCACAATCATGTGCTAGATTTATGTGTTTTTTTCAAAGAACTATCTGTCTCACTGCCTAAGATTATTTCCTCTCCTCTTTCTACAATTATTACTTATGGAACTGGGAATCTGCACCTACAGTTGTTCTTAATATTGAGAATGACTTCTTCATTTTCACTGTGGTTGCTGAAATCTATGAGTAACTCCTCTATTCTATCACGGAAACAGCTTCATATGAAACTGAGAGTGGCTCAATAACTGATTATGAAGGTACCTCTTCTTCTTTCATGGAGGTAAATCTATCTTTTATTATAGTCATGTCTCCATGAAACAACTAATGTGTTGCACCAACTTCCACTCAATTTTAAATATGGGGATTTCTCCCCCTACATCTCATACTATATATGAACCATTGTTGTTATGGTTGTCTTCATGAATATTGGAACTATTTCTTCAATTATTGGAGTAAGTGTCTCATCATAGTCTTATCCCTCTTGTTGGGAGAATCATCTGACACACATCAGGATTTGTACATCTGCAACATTCTTGATCTGTCAGATCATCTTGGAAGTCAATACTAACTTCTCTTCTAATCTCACAGAAAAATCCATATACAAGTCTTTCTGACTGGCTTCCTTCTTTGTCACTGTAACAAGGAAATCTTCCGAGGAGATTTCATATCTCCTAGAAGTTTCTAAAGTTGTGATCTAGTCTTCTCATGACATTTGTCTCCCAGTCCTGGAATTTGTCTCTTCATCTGATCCTTTCTGAGATCAGGCTTACTCTTGATTTCTTTTGAATCTACAAGGACTTCATCATCGTATACTTGGTGTTGAATACCAAGTCTAAATATGAAAGGTTGAGTTAGACTTCAAATGATTTCTACTTCCCATCAAGGTGGCTTCACTATCCTTTGACCAAGTATTTTGTGAGCTCTTGTTCTAATGTTTGGTCATCTTTGGATCCTTTTTCTCCTTACAATCAACCTTCATATGAGATACTTTGTATCTCAAAAATAGCTTCTTCTTCATCTTATTTGGTACATGGATGTATATGGTCATGCACATAGTTTTTTTCAGGTCTCATCTAATTTGTTTCCTTATGCAACCTTCACTATAGTTTCATCAGGGTTATCACCTGTGACCTTAAACAAGGTCAACAAAACAACAAGAAATAATAATACTCTTTTGATAATAGTAATAAAACAATAGAATGAATAATTGTCACAGTAGCTCCTTTAGAGATATCACTTGTGGCATGTCTGAAACAAAGATCAAAATTAAGAAATACAATATGAAATGAGCTCAACACTCTTCTAGTGTTGTGATCAAACATTCATCCAAGGTAACCTAGAACCAACACAAGAATTTTTTCCTAGAGGAGATGCTAGTTGTATCCGGTAAATGATTACATTAATCATTTATCTCAATATGCTCACATGCTACCAAGTATAATACTTTTCAAAGACTACTTCCTCAACTATAGTGTTTTCTTGTAATGGGGTAGTTATCAATTTGTCATGTGCAACTTTAAATCTTATCAACTTAATTAATCAAACTTAGAACCTAGAGTCTTGTCCTCAAGAATGAGTGTGTTGTTTTTCTTCCAATTCTCCTTCACTCAAGATGACAAGTGCTTTCTTCAACCTGTCTTCTATAATAAGACAATATGCTATCTTGATAGAAGGTTGGGTTAGAGAATAAACTCTATGATCTCAACTTTAATCACTTTAATAACTTGAATTTAATTTTTTACTTTAATATCTTCAACATGCAACCTAGATCAAATAATGTCATAACAAATAGATGCATATCAGAATAATCAAACCTAGGTTGCATTATTCCTCTGAATGTGTTGGATCTAAGATCCTTTTGGATCTATGGAAAGAGATCCCTTCTCCTACAAATACCCTTTAAAGCTTAACAGTTTAAACATATGTGAATACATACCTCGGATAATATTTGCAAGTAGTGGCACCATCAATGTTAATAATTACCAACTCTTAAAAACTTCAAGTGTGACTGCAATTGATACTTCAAATGATACTGCAACTGCAATTGGTACTGCAACTGATTCTGAAACTCCAACTATAACTTATTCTAAAACTACAACTGCAACTGCAACTTAGGGTTTTATGAGGAAACCCTATTTTTTCAAACTTCAAATTTTGAAATTATGATCTAGGGACTAGATGCACTGATCTAAGGCGATTTTTTTGGAGCTGTTAGATTTCAAAATTTTCAATTTTTTCCCCTTGAAACTTGACTTGCGAAAATCAGGACTGGTACTTCTGGTACTGGTTTTGGTTTCCTGGTTTTTCTAGTTTTTTGGTTTTCTGGTACTTCTGGTTTTCTGGTTTTCTAGTACCAATCAAAAACTAGGGTTTGACTTTATGTAGGCTCTGTCCATTGAAAAGGTGCACTCAAGATGCCAAAAGATTCACTAGGGTAGGGCACACTTTTCTACATGTTTTTTAGGAAAAAATTCCTCTCCAACAAAAGCCCTAATTTTCTTGTACGACAATAATGATGTTTTTTCTTATCTAGTGAAAGGTGCTCTCATCAACTTAGCTCTAAAACCATGTTAAGTTTTGAGATATTATTAGGTTTATTTTCAATTTACGAGATAACCATAGAATATGTAGGTTCACTGAGAGAAACACAATCACAAGATACACAACATTTATACTGGGAAACCCTCATGGGGGAGAAATTCCAACAAAAACTTCCTTAATATAGATAGCCAATATAATGTGAAGACAATAAACCAAAACAATAGAGAATGTCCAACACTAAGCAATGTGCCTCTCTCTTCCTTCTTCTCCCAACTGCATCTTCCAAAATTGTGCACTTGATGAGTGAATGAGTGAGTGAGATAATGAGGCGATGGCTTCCTTTATTTATACAAATTGGCAGGTGTTGAACAAGTGTCTTTTCACTAGGTAGGGTCGACTTGTCTTCTTAGTGGTTAAAACAACTTTAATTAGCCTGGGGGGCGACTTCTCAATTTTCATATTATATTTAGGGTTTGACCAATCCTAAAAAGGGCATTTGGTCAATCACAATGCCCGACATGATCAATCCACAAAAGGGGATTGATATAATGAATAATAACTCAATAATAAATAGAATACTCTTTGCAGTAACAATATTTCAACAACAACACTAAGTCTCCCCCTTGAAACATTTTATTTTTAATATGCCTATCATGCCATGATTTTTATCTTTCCTTCTAAACCTTCTGATGGAATCTTGCGACAAATCAGTCTTCCTCAAGCTATAACAACTATGAAAATATTTTCTCTAATGTTCCAAAGTCTGAAAGATCTGTAATCGCTAAAACGCGCAAACTCAGCACAACAAATTCCATTGGCATTATTGTTTATTGCCCATATACAAATTGGAAAAGTGTATGCCCTATCAACTTTTTGCTTGTAGTCCTATATGCCCATAATAGTGCAGGGATCCTTTAGTCCCAATCATCTCTCCCTACATCACAAATATTTGTCAGTGCATTTTCTAAAATCTTATTGAAGGATTATGTTGTCCCATTTTTCTTGAGGATGGTATGGTTTTCTCCTCTAATAGTGAATTTGAAACTCCCCAATCAATGTTGCAATCATATTAGTCAAGAAGTGTTTCCATTGATCACTCAATAAAATGCGTGGGCACCCAAATATTGTCACTACATTATCAAACATAAATTGTGTCGCAGTTTCTACACTGCAGTTTGTGATTGGTTTTTATTCTTCCCATTTGATCAAATACTTTGTTGCAGTGATTATTTACCCAGCTCTTGATCTCTTGGTTTGTGAATTGATTGGTACTATAAAATCAATTACCCATTTGTCAAAAACCTACATTGTAACTTGTGTATGCAAATGAATTTCATCCCTTCCGGATGGCTTTCCAACCCTTCGACAAACCTCACATGCCTGGAAATATTTCTTAGAATCCTTGTGAAGTGTGGGCCACCAGAGCCTTGCACACAAAATATTTTACACAGTCATTTTACCTATTTAGTGTCCTCCTGCAATACATGTGTCCTCTTTTGATAGTATCATTGGCCTTTAATTCTCTAACACACATCGTCTTAATATCCCATCTGCACCTAAATTATGCAAGTTCCTTGCAATTAGTTGATAGTCCACTGCCTTAACCACTAAATGTTTCTTTTGTGCAACTGTCATGTTCGATGGAGACATTTATTTACTTAAGAATTTCACAATGTCTGCGAAGTGGTCATCCACTATTCGAACTAAAAATAAATGTGCATGCATTAAACTATCATCTAGGTTCTCTGCATCCTCGTCTAATAGAATGCATGATAAGTGATATGATCTTGCATTCAATTTACTTGGCTTAGCGATGAATTCAAATTCATACTCTTGGAACAATAGAAACCATGTGCAATTTATCCCCCCCAACACTGGCTTGTTCACTGAGTATCTTAGTGTGGAATGGTCTGTATACATCTTGAAATGATAACCCAACAAATAATGTCTAAACTTCTACAATGCATACACCATTTCTAATCCCTCTCACTATGTCGTAGTGTAGTTCTTTTCTATTGTTGATAGCTTCCTACTTGCAAATGAAATTGGATAGTGTAACTCTCCTTTTCCTGGATGAGATAATACAACTCCCAAAGATATGGATGATGAAACCATATGGACATGAAATTTTTTCTTTTAATATAGGAATATCAAAATTGGTGCAGTGACAAACTTTTTCTTTAATGTGTCCAAACCTTTCTGGTAGTCCTCATTCCATTGGAATTTAACTTCTTTCTTCAACAACTTCTCCATGTGTGATGTAATCTATGCATATCCCTTAATGAACTTCTTGTAGTATCATGTATGGCCCATGGTTTCTCTTAATTCTCTTATTTATGTAGGTGGTTGTAAGACCAAAATCAATGCAATCTTGCTAGGATCCACTAGTAATCCTTGATTACATACCACATGACCCAAAAAAATTCCAAAAGGTGCACAAAAATGCATTTCTTCAACTTCAATGAAATATGACATTATCTACGCCTATCTAACATTAATATTAGCACTTCTATGTGATTATTCAAGAGACTAAACACAATCTAATCATCTAAATAAACTTCAAGGAACTTATAAATAAATTCTTTAAAGTTTGTGACCACTACTCTGGAGAAAATGGAATGTGTGTTCTTCATCCAAAAGGCATCATTGTGTACTAGTAACTTCCCCATTCTATCACAAAGGTATTCTTATGTTTTTCTTCCTAAGAAATTTGTATCTGATGATATCCTGAGAATCCATATGTGAAATAATAGGCCTCTTGCCCCCCTGCATTCTCTATCACTTCATCTATAAAAGACATCGAAAATGGATCATGCAAACACGCATCATTTAGCGTTATTAGGTCTACACAAATTTTGATACCCCATGTTTTCTTATCTTGTACTACCATTGGACTTATCCATTCTGATGTTAGGATATTTAGACACTTAGGAGTTAGTTAAGATCTACTTGGTCTAATATGTCGTTAGGTAAAAGTGTGTTTCTTTAGTATGCATTAGTATGCATTTGTAGTTAGGA
>JZKD02S1672730.1:704550-715997 GCA_000966675.3 Picea glauca
AGTTAAGATCTACTTGGTCTAATATGTCGTTAGGTAAAAGTGTGTTTCTTTAGTATGCATTAGTATGCATTTGTAGTTAGGAAATACGACGGTCACGATATGTTCCTGACATAGAATGATCTGACGGTTCATACTCTCCTCAATCTTAACAGCCATTGATTTGTGGCTTAATAGCCGATTGGTCCATGATCTCTATTTAAAGAGCATGGAGGGTCATTTGTCGATGATCGATTGTGAGAAACTCTCTTGTAAAATCTCTCTGTAATCTTTTTCTTTGCATTAATAAACTCCTCCAAGTGGTTGCATTGGCCGGGGCCGTGGATGTTTCCCCGTAGGGGTTTTACCACGTGAAAACATTGGTGTGTTGATCTTTGATCTAGTTATGTGAGTGGTTACTGAAGGTGTTCATCCTCTGTTGGAATACCTGTGTTTTCGAACATCTGATTCCACCATTGGTTCAATAATTCCTACTTATAAAATTATGTATATCTATGTCTTTAACTTCTCTTTATACTTTGGATCTAGTCTATAGGGTATTTTTCTTACTGTTTTAGCATCTTGTTTCAACGGTATCTTCATTTCCCCTACCTCACCAGTTATCCCTTTCATTTCTACAAACGTGGTTGGGAATACATATTGATACTCGCATAGTAAATATGCAATCTTTTACACAGCTTCATCATTACAGTAGTCTCATATCTATGGAACTTTGGATTCTCTTTTGTCCCAATATTTATCTTCCATGTCCTTAGTGGTTGTGCATTTGCAGCAGATTCAAGGTCTTGACCTTCTACTATGCATTCACCCTCATTTTCAAGTACTTGTATATTTCTTGGATCTTCCTCATCCTGGTCGTATTTAGCAACATTATAGCATTCCAGTAACTCACGAATAGTCACATAAGCTCTATGTGCACTACACATAGGTACTACATCCATCGACCCTTATTCTGAAAAGATATTGTTTCTAATGACCTGCAAAGTTGCATCTACTAATGGAGATTCATGTTCAAAAGTAAATTTTACCTTAAACCATTGAGTTAGTTTGTTCTAGTTCATCATTTCTTTGCACATTTATAGTTTCATGTACCATTTCTTAGGGATCGTTCCCAATGTATGTATGAACTCATGCATCCATTCCTTCTTCGGTATCAAACTCCATATCTTTCTGCACTGAGAAATATGATCTGTTTGGTCACTTACTCCTGCATATTTATGTGCAATATACTCTGCTTCGGTACCAAATCTAACTTGCATCAATCTTTTACACTCTTGTATGTATTCTATTTATTCTTTATGTGTATCCCACCATCTAGTTCGACTGGCTTTCAAGACAACATATAATGCCAACAATATTTGTCGTTTAGGTATCTGCATTTCAAACTCTTGTACAAAATATTCTATTTCAATCAAACCATCATAATTGGGTGGGTCACATAACTTTTTTCCAATCCAGCACAATGATAGAGTCATGTGGACACACCATCTGGTGGATGCTTCATGCATCCTTTTCTTCCGGTGATCCACACCTCCCTCTGAGTCTGACTCACATGAGCTAATGCTTCTCCAACTTAGGGCACCATATATAGTCGGATTAACGTAGTCATACATTCACACAATCATATTATATAGGTTATCAATTTCGTTCCCTTTAGTTGATTCGATATATTGCTTTCCTTATGTCGGATCCAATGGTGTAGTAACCTTCAAGTCCCCTACTTCAAAGAACATTTCCCTTTTCTTCGATTAATAATTTCATGATTGTCAAAAGTCCATTCAAGCCCCATCAACATTGGGTATGGATAATTATTATCCACTATCTCAATGACTTTGAAATATGCTACACTGCACACTCCATCTATATTCATAGGTACCCTTAACAACTGACCAATTGGTACTATTTGGTGTTGGTTCACCAATATTAACTAGATGGGAGACCAAATCAACTTCGACTTCCCCATTATTTCCCATGTTTGCTTCGGCAAAAAATTTACATCGAAACCCAAATATAAAATGACATGGTCCATGTCATAATCCCCAATCTATGCACTTAATATGAACTCGATGCTCATCCTCTTTTTGCGCAATACCTGATTCACTACCCTTTGTGCGGTATGGAATTATTTTTCTTGCACGCAGTGATCAATCATTTTTCACAATGCATTCACTGCAATTTCATCTTTCATCAATACTAAGAAACTTTTTAGAAATTATTTCAAGGGACTGACCTTTTCAAGGGTCTTTCCAGGGTAGTACGATCATATATCAAAGGCATGTCAACCACGAGGGTTGCAAATGATGTTGATCTTATCCAATCTGTTCCTAGTATTGCATTCCTTGTCTGTTGATATGTATCCTTTTCCTGATGTGGATCAAATGTCAGCATAGGTCTTGTTGATTTCCTCACCCATTCCTCACTCTACCTCACTCTGTTTGTAGCGTCAACTTCTATATTAGCTCCTTCATGCGTGACAACTGTTATTTTGGGTCCATTGTGTATCTTTGTTGACATCTTCTATACATTCTGATTTGGGTTCTGGTTTTGATTCCCTCTTGTATTCCACTTCGCAAGTAATTGAGAATAGTATTATGTCACATGCTCCAGTGCTCTACACTACGTGCAAGTTAAACAAGGATTTAGGTAGTCATGAGCTAAGTGTCCCAGTTAATTACAATTGTATCAAATTATTGTGTCTCTACCTCCTCTGTCAAAACTTCCTCTTCCTCGACCTCTATCAAATTCTCCTCGGATTCTTGGATTAAATTATTTTTTATTATTATATTGTGGACCACCTATTTCTGTCTGGAATTTTCCTCATGAATTCTATACATATATGAAGTGCGCTCTCTCATCAAATCAAATGCACGGAACTCCTTCTCTTCATTCCCTACTAACTTGAAAAAGTTAAAAAATAAATTCCTTGGCGTACTCAATGGGAAATTAGGACGATGGCATCCCCATGTCTTACATATTTCGCAGTGACCCCCTCCCGGTAATGGGTTCGATGCTCCAATTTCCCAATATTGTGTGAAGTTTGGGCATTCATTCTTATGGTGGCCTTCAATCTTACACTTGGTACACCAGACTTATTCCCACTTCTCCTTTCCTTTTGTCGGTTCTAACAATTGAATTTTCAAGGAAGCCAATTGTTTCTGGACTTGAGTCATCCCCCCACAATCTCCTACATGAGATGCTTCCATCTTCATTGCAATCTCCAAAGATTTAGGTTGTGACACAACCTTTTGTTGTATCAACAGGCAACGAATGTGTGGCAATATTCCTACAATAAACCATTCTCTTTGTTGTTGATTAGGAATTTGAAATGTCAACCTACCCATCAAATCCTTAAATATTTTATCATAGTCCCACACTAACTCAGTATGCACTTGTTTGATTTCCTTCAATTCGGTGATGTACTACGACTTAGACTTTGGCTTCTTGAACTCTTTCAATAATGCTTGTTGAATTTTCGTCAGTGTCCTTGCTTGACTTGATGGTGTAGTACTCTACAGTTTCATGTACCATACTAATTTTTGGCCTCTAAACATTGTTTCTAACTATTCAATCTTTGTGGACACATCCTAGACATTCTTTGCAGCCCAAATTGTCTCACATACAAATAGATGTTGTTATTTATCCTCTGAACCAACTCCCTGGAACTCAGGCACTCTCAATGTGTTGTCTAACCCTGCCATAGTGTTTTGTGTAGTACCTCCCCCCACTATAGTTGGTTGGCTCTAACTCAACACACTACTTCCACTGCTTTGACTAATACTACTACTTTGTCTTATTCTGCTAAGTATAAGTTCTTTCGACAAATCCTCAAATGTTATCTCATATCTAGGTGATGCACACTGTAGGGTTGTGGAATTGAAACATGATCCATACTGAGTAGGACTTAATGGCTCTTTTATTATAGGATTGAACTGATAATCTTCTTTCTCTCCTTTTGTGTGTGGTATTTCTATGATTTGGACTATTGCGCAGGGTACTCTCCTCTCATACTCACTATGTGAATCTCCTTTCTCAGCCCCATTCTTCAACCTCTTGTACCTTCTTCCACTACGCAGTACTCCAAACTCGTCTTCTTCTTCTTATAAACCTTCCTCATTTATCTGCATCCTCAGTCCCTCCCTTCCCAAGTCATTTATTTCTTCATTCCTTCCTACCTTCATACTATCCCCTGGTCATCCCCTAGAACCCGATGTGTGTGAATCCCCTTAGAAATCAAACTTTATCGTCATCACACACTTGTCACACAAAATATTTATCCAGGTACCCAGGGC
Organism: Picea glauca; assembly: GCA_000966675.3. Lineage (NCBI taxonomy): Eukaryota > Viridiplantae > Streptophyta > Pinopsida > Pinales > Pinaceae > Picea > Picea glauca. Next base: position 708,837 of record JZKD02S1672730.1, read on the forward strand.
TTTCATAAATATTCCACGTGAACCCTTAAAGAAATCCATCTTTATGACACTATATGACTGGGTAAAATCTACCACAAATTCCATAATATAACCCCCTAGTATGTTATTCAACTAGAAATTGATTGCGCAAGAAGTAGTATTACTTACAGAATTCAATTGTCTTACCAACTCAAGAGTCCAGTTCCTCGACGCTGCAATACTTTATCTTCTGGTATTCTCCTCTAATATTTCTAACCATTCAGTCAAAATAATTGGAAATTATCCAAAGAAAATCTCATGTAGCTCTGTGAACACATACCTTTTCAACCATTGTTCATAGCTCATCTGAGGGTTTCTATTCTCTCCTCAAGAAATTTTTCATTCCTTCCCTTCCATCCATTCGACGATCTCTTTCTAAGTCGACCTCCAAAACATTCCCTCAATTATAGATTTTGGGTCCTGACAATGGAACCATTTGTTGGCATGTGGTTATAAGACCCTAGGTTCAAGGTATTCAACCAACAAACCATTTAGACACCGACCCTTTTGGCATCACTTGCATGCAAGTGAAGTCTCACCCAAGGCATCTATTGGGGATGCAAGAAACAAGTTTCTATAGGGATGAGGGGATATGAAGCTATCAATATCATATCCATTACTATTTATCCACCCTGTGTGCAATATATTTATTCATATCCTTTGATTAGTTAACAAACTCTATTATGCAGAACCCATCTAACATAGATTGCAACATAAGTAACCCATGGTATCATTCATTATTACTGTGCATCAATCATATAGTAAACAAATCTATACTATTCATGCATAAATAGAACATCCATGAACAACCAAATCAACACAACACATAGAGACACATATTTTAATGCGGTTCACCTAATCCTTGGGATATGTCCACAATGGTTGGATTCTATATTAATCTCCATGAAATCACCATCTCAGGCCTACGCATTGCACTTACAATAGATACATCGTATTATATCCTCAATCTAGCCTAGCCGCTCTGTAGTGCACCCCTCTCTCTCTCTGCAAAATCACTCCAAAACCCTAGGTAAGGTTTCTCACTCACACACAACCTAATCTCTTACTCTCAGCAACCTCTTCTTCCCCAACCCATTATACATAGAGTTAGGGCTTAGAACCCTAATAGTTTATCTCAAAACCCTAGTTGTTTTCTTTCTTTTTCCCTCACATGTTTTTCCTTCTTTTTCGACTGCATGCTTATTTTCCTTATTTTTTGCCAACATGTTGTTTTTACATGCCTACTTCTATTTTTCATGTTTTTTCTCGCGCTTTGACTTATGCTTTGACCCCGCAAACTACTCCCTTTTCTTCTTTCATGCACACTCTTTGAAACTTAACTATTTAAAATGTGTGTCCAACAGTGAGGCACTATTAATGTTGTAAAGATATGTTGCTTCTTGTTGGTGTGTCATTTGTGGATTTTTTGTTCTTGAAATAGACTTTTAACCACAGTCTTATATAATAATTTAAGTATATATAAAAAACAATGCATTGTGTTACCCCCTCTCACCTAGGGGTAATTGGAGGAGATCACTCTTCATGATCCACATTTCAAAAGGTGGTCCTAGAGATGATGACCAACATTCTCCATAGACACTAGCCCCTCATATGCCTCTTCCTCATCATTTCTTAGCTCATTCACTTGGTGAGAAAGTTCATATGATGATGGTGTCCCAACACATGAGGTACATTAAGCATTGTTTCATACAAAGTGTTACATTTAATATTGTTGGAGAGGCATTTTGGATAAGTTTTGGGATATGTGCTAAAAGGATATCAAAGGGTAAAATACAATTAGAATATGGACCAGAGTGCATGATGGAAGCAAACTTCAACGATTCAAAGAGCGTGACAAAACAATGTGTGCTGGAGCAGCACGCAGAAGGAGAAAAATAGTTATAAACCATGGGGGTTTGGGGACACTTTGTACACTTTTGTAATAGTAATGGGTTTTGGGAGACACTTTGTTCACTTTTGTAATATTTTTATCCCTATTGTTATGTATAAATATGTAAAAGGGTTCTCTGGGGGAGAGAGAGGGAAATATAGTGGATGTAAGTTTTGAATGTCTTTAGTAAGGGAGTTGAGCGAAGGAAGAGATATATAGTATGACTGAGGAGTGAACTCGCACTACAGCAGAATGTCTAGGCGGGTTTAGGATGATATTATTGTTGCATATATTGTAGCGCAGTTTACATTTGTAAGGAAGTTCTTAATGAATAATATAAGAAGCCAACCATTGTGGATGTAGCCCAATTTGGGTGAACCACATAAATCCATGTGTTATGGTATGCTTACAATATATGTTGTTTTATGTTTTATGGTAAATGTATGGATCATATGTAATGTTGTAGTGTGGCACATAGATTATGCTTCATAACAAAGTAACTATTATCTCTGAAAATTGTGCACATGAGTAAGGGACCCAAATGATGCCTCACTTCTCCTCAACACTGCAGAACATTGGTTCCTGAATCCCCTCTATATGCCTCGGGTGAGACTTCACTTGCTCTACAGGTGATTTTGAAAGGGCCGATGTCTAAGGGTTTTGTTGGTAATTGAATGCTTAACCATGGCTCTGCCCCATGCACGCAAAAAAACGGTTATGTTGCCGAGACCGAGAACTGTAATTGAGACGAATGTTTTGGAGGTCAAATAGAGAGGAAGTTGAAGAATGGATGGAAGGGAAGCGGTGAATATTTTCCAAAGAAAATAATAGAAACCCTAGGTTGAGCGATGAACAATGGTTACAAATGTTTTTTTTCGCATATCTGCATGAAATTTTCTTTGGTGAATTTCCGATTATTTTGACTGAATGGTTAGGAAGACTAGTAGAGAACATTGGGAGACACAGAGTTGAAGCCCCGAGAAACTAGACTCATGAACTAATCAGACAACTTAATACAGTAAGTAATAACGTTTCCACATAGTATATTTCTGGTTGAATAGTATAATGGGGGGTTATATTACAGAAGTTGCAATAGATTGTACCCAGTCCTATAGTGTCACAAAGAGGGACTTCTTCAAGGGTCCACGCGGAAGATATTTGAGCGCATTATCTACTTGGATAAAGATGTTACTGTGTGAAAATAATGTCATGAAGATGGAATATGATAACTAAGAACCTTCATGCACATAGGCGAATTGGGGGATGACTGAAGGATGGTCTGAGAGTGGAAAGGATGAGCAATAAGTGGATGGGTTGAGGATGTCAAGAGAAGGAGTTGACTCAGACGGAGAGATTGGAGTACTGTGTTGTGGGAAAATATTTATATACAGTAAGAAGGGGGCAGTGGCTGGAGAAGGAGAGAAATACATAGAATTCGAGGAAAGTGATCCATGCGCAGAACTTCAGATCATGTCGTACAGAGAAAGGAAAAGGAAAGAAAGAAACATGTAGTATTACCCATCAGAAGGAATTCCATCTCGGATCGAAATTTGCGTCGAACCCATGACCCCATGAGCATCATTAAGAATTGAATAAAGAATCGAGGTTTGTTCAAGAGAAATTGTAATAAGCGGAGGAATTCAAAGAAATAGTCAGAGTAGTGAGAAAAACACAACAAGCCAGAGGCAGTCAGCATTCTCAAGGGTAAAGACAACACCTAATACAATGGCAGGGATAGACAATACACTGATAATAATTGATTTTCAGGGAACGGGGTCAGATGATCCTAAGAAATACTTATTTGTGTACGACACAATACGGACTACAAAGAATTTTCAGGATGAGATGACAAAAATTGTGCAGTTGGCTACAACATTCATAGGTAGAGCACTATTGTGGTATATGAATTTTCAGACAACTACACCAACTGGAAAATCAATAAATTTGGCAGAAATCAAACAAGCATTTCTAAAGGAATTCAGGAAGCCAAAATCCAAATCTCAATATGTTACAGAACTAAAGGAAATCAAGAAAGCACAGAACAAGACAATGTGGGATTTCGACTAGAGATTTTGTTGAAATATTGTAACTTCGAAGAATATTCTACCTAAGATGGAATGTTGAATAATATTATTATATTTATTTATTTAATTAGGCCCTATTGTGCCTTATTAAAATTCAGCCCTATTGTGCCTTGATAGCCAAATTTAAATTAAGAGGGTAAAGTGACAGGTTGGCCCATTCCTAATTATAGGCTGGCCAGACCACTATTTATAACATAATCCATACCCTCATTTGGATACTCATTCATGTGCTCTACAACAAGAGGAAAATGTGTGCAAGTGTTGGAGGAGTAGTTGTTGCAACTGGGGTGACGTCAAGAAAGGTCCTTGGTCTATGTCTTGGTATATCTTGGATAAGTAGTGCACTACTCTTTCCTAGTGAAGGAGTAGAGGAGGATCTTATGCCTTGTTTTTGGTCTATCTATATTGAGGAATTTTTTGTTGGGTTTTCTTCCCCATGAGGGTTTCCCAGGATAGTTTGTGTGCCTCTATTGTTTCTGTGATTGCCTATCTTTCAATGATGTTATTTATGTATCTAATGTGCTAAATGATTATAATAATAAATAAGAATCGTAATTGCTAGTTGTATAAGTAAAACTTCAAAATGGTATCAGAGCAGGCCTAAAAGAGACCAACTCACAATCCATATTTCAGTATTGTAGCTGCTGCAGAATTAGGGTTTCTACATAAACCCTAAGTGTGATGTTTTCCCTGTTTAAGGAGGACATTGGGGGAAGTAACCACATCTAGGAATTCTCCCTAGGAAGGTGCATGTAGTCCCTGGATCAAAATTCCAAAATTTTAAGTTTGAGAAACTAGGGTTTCCTCAAAAAACCCTAAGTTGAAGTTGCAGTTGCAGTATCAGTTGTAGTGCTAGTTCCTTCATTCCAATTGCAGTATCAGTTGCAGTGAAAGTTTTTGTGAAGTTTTGAGACTGATTTTTATTATCCTAGTGCGCCTTACCCTAGCAAATCTCTAACTACCTTTAAATTACAAGTTGCAGCACCTTTGAAGTTTTGAAGGTTTGTTATTTATTTCCTTTTTTGTTGGATGGTGCCACTACCTGTCGATATTGTCGTAGATATGTACTTACATATGCTTAAACTGTATCATTATTTTAAAGGGTATTTGCAGGATAAATTATCTTTTGTCTAAACAACAATTGTAGATCCAAAGGGATCTCAGATCCAACACATTCATAGGAATTATGCACCCTAGGTTTGATTACTTTGATAGGCCTCCACTTGTTATGGAATTATTGTAATATTATGAATATCCAGGTTGCATTTTGATCTATTGAAGTAATCATACTAACAATTGGTCAAAAGTAAAGTCAAAGTATTAGATTGATTAAAGTTGAGATTATAGAGTTTATCCCCTAACTCACTCTGTTAAGATAGCATATTGTCTTAGTACAAAGGACGGGTTAAAGAAAATACTTATCATCTTGAGTGAAGGAGACTCAGAAGAAAATCAACACACTCATTCTTGAGGATAAGACTCCGGGTTCCAGGTTTGATTGATTAAATTGATAAGATTCAAATTTACACATATCAAGATTGATAATTGTTAAACACTATAATTGTGATAGAAATCTTTGAAAAGTTTTATTATTAAATACTTGGTAGCATGTGAGCATTATCAAGATAAATTCTTATTTTAACCATTTACTATATATAACTAACATTTCCTCTAGGAGAAACTTCTTGTTTTGTTTCCAGGTTACCATGGAGGAATGATTGATCACAACAGTAGAAGAGTGTTTCTCTCATTTCTTATTATTGTATTTCTTACTTTTTACCCTTGTTTCAGGAAGGTCACAAGTGATAGCTCTAAAGGAGCTATTGTGATGATTGTTCTCGCTATTGTTTTATTATTATTATAAAGAGTATTATTCTTATATGTTGTTTCTCTCTTGGTATTCTTGTTTCGGGTAGGTCACAGGTGATAACGCTAAGGAATCTATAGTGACAGTTGCATGAGGAAACATATTAGATGAGACATGGAATAGACTATCTAAATTTGTATACATGACTTTATACATCCATGTACCAAAGAAGATGAAGAAGAAGATACTTTTGATATACAAAGTATCTCATATGGAGATTGATTGTAAGGAGAAGAAGGCTCCAAAAGATGAGTGACCATTAGAATAGAAATCATAGTAGACTTGGTCAATGGATAATGAAGCCACCTTGACAGGAAGAAGAATTCGTTTGAATTCTGACTCATATTTTCATATTAAGAATTGGTATTCAAACACCAAGTATATCCTGCAGAGACTATGAAGTTTTTGTAGAATCAAAAGAAATCAAGACTCGGAGTAAGCTTGATCTCAGAAAGGATCAGATGGGAAAAAGAGACATATTCTAGGATTGGCAGACAAATGTCATGAGTTGAAAAGACTAGATCACATCTTCATAGTGTTAATAATATGGTAGTTGCGGGAGGTATTTACCTCTACATGTGAACCTGACGAGAATAGAAGACTCTGGGAAGCAAGAGAAACCCTAATGAATTGGCCAATAACCCTAGAAGCCTTGTCAACTCAAGAATATAATTTATATTAGGCTATTAGCCTCCAAGAGAAGAATTCGACTAGAATTAATAATAATATACCGAACAGACACCTACCCAGAAGGAGAAGTCGGCCCCAGCAAACTAGCAGGATTACTATAAATACTGGGTGCCAGTTTCTCATTTGTCACATATTAGGACTGTTGTTTTCCTAGTTGGTGCGCACTGCAGGTGTAGCTGGTGCGCAGGTTTGGAGGAGGGTTGCAGGTGCAGCTGCAGCAGCAGCAAGTTTCAGTATTTGGCTTGGATATCTCTTGGCTAGGGTTTGGACTATCTAATCAGCTTTTTGTGATGCGCTATCATTGGGGAGAGATGCGCTGCTCTGTGTTTGGCTATCTAGCCTAGGGTTTGCTTCCGGAGGAATTCTCAGGTCAAGGTTAAGGTGCTCGGAGGGAGGCTTCGACCTGTGGTTGGGAGATGAGGGTATCGTCGTGGTAAAACGAGCACACCATCTTATATATTCTAACACGTTATGGGCCCACTGCCCCTTCATTTAGCCTAAAATGTTGGAAGGAAACATAACCACTAGACATTAAGCTCGTTGAAAGAACTGCCGCTAGGGTTACTAGCAGGAGCAGCTTCCAAAAGCACTGCAGCTAGGGTTACCAGCAG
>JZKD02S1672730.1:719088-779480 GCA_000966675.3 Picea glauca
GACAGGTGCTCGTGGTGCTACTAGTTGTATGGTCTGTTGTGCTCAAGACCATTCTATTGTTGCACTAATTGCCTTGAAGACTATCAGCAGTTTATTGGAGATGATGATCATTCAGATGAATGATAAACAAATATTTTTCAGAAGGAAAACAGTTCAGAGCTTTTACTCCACTTGTATCACTCTATGGTGAGAGTGACTTATTCAGCATCATATTACTCAGATGAAGTATGGTTACGAAAGATGATTCAGCTGATAGTAATGGTGATGCTCATGATCTAGTCATGAAATAGTCTAGATGACTATATTGATGCTACCGAGTAAATGGTATGTTTTGTGCTCAAGTCCATTACCTGTAAATACCTCTCTANCTAGGAGGGAGTGTTAATATTATGGTAGCTGCAGGAGGTATTTACCTCTACATGTGAACCTGACGAGAATAGAAGACTCCGGGAATCAAGAGAAACCCTAATGAATTGGCCAATAACCCTAGAAGCCTTGTCGGCTCAAGAATATAATTTATATTAGGCTATTAGCCTCCAAGAGAAGAAGTCGGCCATAATTAATAATAATATACTGAATAGACACCTACCCAGAAGGAGAAGTCGGCCCCAACAAACTAGAAGGATTACTATAAATACTAGGCGCCAGTTTCTCATTTGTCACATCTCAGGACTGTAGTTTTCCTAGTTGGTGCGCACTGCAGGTGTAGCTGGTGCACAGGTTTGGAGGAGGGTTGCAGGTGCAGGTGCAGCAGTAGCAAGTTTCAGTATTTGGCTTGGATATCTCTTGGATAGGGTTTGGACTATCTGATCAGCTTTTTGTGATGCGCTATCCTTGGGGAGAGATGCATTGCTCTATGTTTGGCTATCTAGCCTTGGGTTTGCTTCCGGATGAATTCTTAGGTCAAGGTTAAGGTGCTCGGAGGGAGGCTTCGGCCTGTGGTTGGGAGACGAGGGTATCGTCGTGGTAAAATGAGCACACCATCTTATATATTCTAACACAGACCTCTAGGAGACATGAAATATCATGAGAAGATTCCCTTGTTTCAATGATAGAGGAGGAAGCCAGTCAAAAGGAATGGGATATGGATTTTTCCTTGAGACTAGAAGGGAAGTCATTGGTGACTTCCAAGATTGATCTAACAGATCAAGCATGTTGCAGATAATATTATAAATATGTACAAATCTTGATTTGTGTCCATAGGATTCTCCCAGCAAGAGGGAGAAGACTATGATGAGACACTTGCTCCAGTAGTCAGAAAAGGTATATATAGAACAACCATGATCCATTAAAAGAAGTCGATGTAGTATAATATTTAGAGGGAGAAAATGAATCTTTCACCATGATGGAGTAGAGGAGATACTCTTAGAGTTCGGCAGCTATAGTGAGAAGAGAGCATTCATTCTCAGCTTCACAAATAGCAGCTACAAGTGTAGAGTCACGGTTCTAGAAGGAACAATTGCATAAAAATTATAGGACATACTCTTAGGCAGTGAGACAGATAGTGCTTTGCAGAAAGCACATAGAGATAGCACATGATTGTGCAGATTAAGTTGCACCTGAGCAAGTGTACCAAGTTCGTACAATGTGATGTGAAAATTTGGTTTCGAAGTATAGGACATGAAGACTCATGTTTGCAATTTGAAGCAAGCTCCAAGAGCTTGGTATGGTAGGATTGATAGTTTTTTTATGAGCTCGGGCTTTACCAAGAGTAAATTTGATCCCAACCTTTACTTCAAGATTGATAATGATGAGAAGGTTATATTTCTCTTATATGTGGATGACTTATTCTTGACAAATGAAGAAAATCTCATCACAGATTGTAAGAAGAAGTTTGTCACTGAATTTGAAATGAAGGACCTAGGCCTGATGCACTATTTCTTAGTTATTGAAGTATGGAAAAGCCCAAAAGATATTTTCCCTAATCAAGGAAAGTATGTTGTGGAAATATTGAAGACGTTTGACATGTTGGAATGTAAAGCCATGGCCACACCCATGGAGATGAATTTGAAGCTCTTGGTTGATACTTTGTCAGAGTTAGTTGATGTTACTTTATATAGATAGATTATTGATCTGTTGATGTATCTGACAAATACCGGGCCAAATATATGTTTTTTTGTGAACACCTTGAGTCAGTATCTGGTGGATCCTAGATGTGTTCACCTTGTAGTTGCAAAGCATGTGATTAGATACCTTAAGGGTACATTGGATTATGTTCTATGTTATACTAGATAATATGACTTCATATTGTATGGCTATTTAATTCAGATTGGGTTGGAAATGCTTCAAAAAAAAAAAAAAAAAAAAAAAAAAACACTTCAGGATGTTGTTTTAGTTTGGGGTCATCCATGAGTTAGTGGAAAAGCAGGAAGCAATCCAGGGATGCTCTCAGTATGGCAGAAGCATATTACATTGCAGCATGTTCTGTCAGTTGTGAATCCATATGGATTTGGAAGTTGTTGACAGGTCTATTCGATCTGGAGATGGAAGCTACCATGATTCTATGTGATAACCAGAGTTTCATAAAGACAACAGAGAACCCAGTGCTACATGATAAGATGAAGCACATAGAGATCTGGTATCAGTACATTTGTGACATGGTGCAGAAGGAAGTTGTAAAGCTCCAATATGTTGGCACAGATGAGCAAGTTGCAGATGTGTTGACTAAGCCTTTATCTCGTGTGAAGTTTGAGTACTTTTGAGACAAGCTTGGTGTAGTCCGAAAGGACCTCCCTTGAAATGGGGAGTGATGATGATGATACTATGGTATTGTGACCAACAACAGGTAGCTCAGTTATGATTTTATATCCTAGGGCACTGATCATCCCTGGGCAGATCCCGAAGGCCTAGTAAGGACGGTCCGATCGAGTACATGTGCATGTATATGCCAGTTGTGGCCAGTAGTGGTAGCTCAATTAGGATTCTATATCCTAGGGAATTGCATAATTCCTAGGCAGATCACGAAGGTTTGGTAAGGACGGTTTGTCAGAGTACCACAAATTTTGTTGTTGATGCACTTGCCTCATTATGTTTCTACATATAGATATTGATGTTCCAGCTTTGTGTTGTTGATGTTGTTCTAGCTTTTTTATGTTGATGTTGTTGTTCTAGCTTCATGTTATTGATGATGTTGATGATGATGATGTTATTCCAGCTTCATGTTGTTTATGTTGATGTTCCAACTTCATGTTGTTGATTATGACAATGTTACTCCAGCTCCACGTTGCAGATGATGATGATGTTCAGTTTCTACTAATGTTGATGATGAGAAAAACTTTTGATTACCTATAGATCTGAACGACGGTGTTCTCAATGTTGATGACAATGTCCCCTCCTCTTGATGATGTATTGAGTCTAGTCAGTTGTTATTAATGTTTTCAATAGAATACCCTTCTTGTTAAGGGGGAGTGTTGAAATATTGTAACTTCAAAAAATATTCTACCTAAGAGGGAATGTTGAATAATAATATTATATTATATTTATTTAATTAGGCCCTATTTTGTCTCATTAAAATTCGGCCCTATTGTTCCTTGATAGCTAAATGTAAATTAAGAGGGTAAAGTGACAGGTCGGCCCAGACCTAATTATAGGCAAGCTAGACCACTATTTATAAGAGAGGCCATTTCCTCCTTTGGATACTCACACATGTGCTCTGTAACAACAGGAAAAAGTGTGCAAGTATTGGAGTAGTTGTTGCAACTGGGGGTGACGTCAAGAAGGGTTCTTGGTCTATGTCTTGGTATCTCTTGGATAAGTAGTGTGCTACTCTTTCTAGTGAAGGAGTAGAGGAGGATCTTCTGCCTTGTTTTTGGTCTATTTATACTGAGGAAGTTTTTTCTAGGTTTTCTTCCCCATAAGGGTTTCCTAGGATAATATGTGTTTCTCTATTGTTTCTTTGATTGCCTCTCTTTAAGTGATCTTATTTATGCAACGGTTGTGTTAAATGATTATAATAATAAAGAAGAACCATAACTACTAGCTATATAAGTAAAACTTCAACATATTTAAAGATGTAATGGGTAGGTTAACCTTTCAGATTCCTAATGAACATCACTGAGAATGGTTTATAGAAGGCCTATTACCCCACATTCATCATCTGTTAACACAACACAAGGTCATGTCGTAACTTGAAGCGTTGGAAATCGTGATGAAATAAGAAGCATCGTTTGTAGGAGATGGCACAGGTAAAATCACAGTTGGTTGCGCTAAGGATTCATTTATTATAGATAACGAATGAAAGGGGGAAGAACGAATATGTTTAGTGTATAACATGTAATACAAAAGGTCACAGAAGAGAAGAGTTTCCAACCTTCGCGCAGTATATGGCCATAGGAGAACCGAACCCATTTGCAGGAGGAGTAGGGTATTGCAAGATATGTAAGGCATGGGGGCACCATCTAAATGCTTTTCCCCTACTATAGAAATATCAAAGTACCCCAAGAAATTTATTCTATAATTTTTGCAAATCGGTAGGACACAATGAGAAATATTGTCACACATTCAACTTGATGAAAAAGCACACTTCAGATGATTACAAAATTCAAGAGGAAAATGTCAAATTAGAAGGAGAAATTCCATGGTATAACACTCCAAGGGGCTTTAACCAGGGTGGACGTGGAGGTTTCAGCATAGGTCGAGGACGCGGAGGACTTGGTTGAGGAGGCAAAGGACCAATAATTTGTTATAACTACAATCAACCTGGACATTTAGCAAGAGATTTCCCAAATCCTTGCACGATATGCACGTATTGAAGGGCCTTGGATCATGTGATAGAATATTTTCCTTAATTGATAGAAAAGTGGCAGGTGAGAGGGAATTAGAACCAACTTCTAACACAACATCAAAACCATAACCAGAACCTACATATGTTAGCCGCTGAAAAATGCGATGATCAGCCAAAGGTAGCAGATGTTACATGCGGTGGGATGAGAATCGGACTAGATGCAACAAATAATGGAAAGGGATTGGACCAATGGATAAGAAAAGAAGTTGACCACATACCAGCATTCAAACCACAGAAAGAAAATGAGACTTATCAACAAGTAGGGAAAGAAATACTAGGACCAGACTGGATAGCTTCAATGTCAAAAACACCATCTGTATACGATATGTCATCGGTGTATCATCACACTATTCCAGCAAAAATAGTCAATAAGGTAAATACTTGGAAGGAATTTCTAAAAATATGTTTAGAATTGATGCAGGATGAGACAACGTTGTATACACTGTGTAGGATGATTGATCAATTTATACATGAAAGGGAAGTACTTACAACACAGAGAGTAGTGAACCAAGTACTACACAAGAAGAGAACAAATAGAGAGTTCAGATTAAGTGCGAGGATAGGGGAATATGACATGGATAACGTCATATTGGACTTAGGATCAGACATCAATGTTCTTCCAGAACAAATGTGGGAAATGATGGGGAAACCAAAGCTAGTGTGGTCGACTGTTCAATTGAGGTTGGCTAACCAACATAAGATAATATTGATCGGGAGACTAGTAGGAGTAGTTGTGAACATAGATGGAGTACGTAGTGTAGTTGAATTTGAAGTCATTAATATTATGGATAAGAGCCAGTTGTACCCCACTTTTCTTAGACTAGATTGGGCCTTCAACAATCAAGTGATTATCAACCTGAAGAAAAGAGAGATGGTTTTTGAAGGAGGATCCTTAAAATTCATTGTTCCATTAGACCCTCTGGAGGCAAGAAGATATGTGGATCCAATAAGAAATGAAATTGATAACTTATATAATATGATTATGTGGATGCATGACTACATCAATCCCATTGCAGATGGTGTGCTTATTTGGAGAAGCATAATCTCTTGCACATAATACTCGGAGGAAGGACTTGAACACTAGCAGCACCGGTTGCATAAAGTATCGACCAGAAGGTGTGTGTGCATCACTCGCTCTTTGCATTGGATCAAAACAAAGGTATGTGATACGCCAAAGTTCGATGGATTAACTGAGGTAAGTTATTTTTTAAATGAATTCGAGCTGTAAACAACTTGCATCACTCTCTCTTTGCATTGGATCAAAACAAAGGTATGTGATACGCCAAAGTTCGATGGATTAACTGAGGTAAGTTATTTTTTTAATGAATTCGAGCTGTAAACAACTTAACAACAAAGGTTGTTAGTGTTAGAGGTTTCACCAAGAGAGACCCCAGCGAGATGGTGGGAAACCCACAAGGAAAGGATTGAAGATTGGAAACATTTCAAAAGGCTAATGCAAATCAGGTTTGCAACAGAAGATAATATGCCCAAGTATACAGGCATGAGCAATCCAAAATACTATGTGGCATAATGTATGACAACTTGGAATCAAATGCTAAAGAAGGAATGGATGCAAAGTTTCATACATATGTTGGAGATAGTTCCTAGGAATTGTTACTCAACACTAGAAGTACGTAGAGGAACGGCTAACTGGGAGGATCTCATCCAAAAATTTAAGGTAACATTTACTTTTGAAGCTAAGTCACCTTTAGTTGATGTAGTCTTACAAGTCATTAGAGGAAAACATTTTATGGAAGAAGGACAAGTAGAATTAGTACCTACATATAGTTCGCATAGAGAGTCTATGACAACTCATGAATTATTGGAATGTTATAACATTACCAAGGATGACAAAGACGAAGCAAACCTGAGAAATGTAAAGGTATCATAAATTGAATGGGAGCATAACATGGTAGGTTTGGAAATTGAATTTGATGCATACACAAATCCCTTAAGAGTACGAAAAGTGAACGTTGGCATGAAGGAGAAGCAAAATTTTGAAAACATTGGGGATTATTGGAATGATGAGACCGTGGAAAAGATCACAAACTTATTGTGTGAGTATAAAGATCATTTTCCAACCACCTTTTCATAGATTAAGGGGATAGATGGAGAATTAGGAAAGATGAAGATTATGTTGAAACCAGATGTTAAACCAATGAGATAGAGACCTTACAGGTTAAATTCCAAGTATAAGGAAAAAGTGAAAGAATAACTTGACAAGATGATAGAAGTTGGTATAATTGAGCTCATTGTAGAATATAAATGGATAAATTCGATGGTGGTTCAAGATAAGAAGGTGGGGGTATTAGAATTTGTGTAGACTTGAGAAAATTAAATGATGTTTGTTTGCATGAACCATTCCTGACCCCCTTTACAGATGAATTATTGGAAAACATAGGAGGATAGGAGGCTTATTCATTCACCGATGGATTTTTAGGATACCATCAGATAAATATTGCACCAGAAAACAGACAAAAAATGACATTTGTGATGAAATGGGAAAGTTTCCAATACACAATGATGTCGTTTGGGTTAAAGAATGCACATGTTGTGTTTTCTAGAGTGATTGTCACAACATTTAATGAGTTTATTCACCAGTTTCTTGAAGTATACCTAGATGATTGGAATGTATTTACCCTATTGAAGGATCACATAGAAAATCTGAGGTTGATGCTTGATCGATGTAGAAAATATCAGATTTCATTAAATTTGAAGAAATGTATTTTCGGTGCACATTTGGGATGTTGTTGGGCCATGTAATATGCAAGAAAGGTTTGTTACTTGATCTGACCAAGATAGCAGTAATTGTTCATTTTCCACCACCTAAATAAGTGCGATATTTGAGAATAACATTGGATCATACAAGTTACTACCATAAATTTATTAAGAGGTTATGTGCAAATTACAGCCCCAATGGAGAAGTTATTGAAGAAAGAAGCCAAGTTTCAATGGAACAAACATTGTTAGAAGGGTCTGGATATATTAAAATACAAGTTAGTAAGTGTTCCCATTCTAGTATTCCTCGATTGGAAGAAAGAGTTTCATGTCCATGTGGACGCATCATCAATAGCACTCGACATATTGTTAGCCTAGCCTGGGGAAGGCGATTTAGATCATCTGATTGTGTTTTCTAGTAGGAAGTTGTTGACTAATGAGAAAATTACACGACGATAGAAAGAGAAGGTTTAGAAATGGTGTATACTTTGCAGAGGTTCAAACATTACATGTTGGGATCCCACTTCAAGATGTATACAGATCATTCTGCACTCATATATCTAGTGAACAAACCAGTGTTCGGGGGGAGGATCTTAAAAATTGTTGTTATTGTTCCAGGAATATGATTTTGAATTTATCGTGAAGCCTAGAAAATTGAATGCAGGACCAGACCATTTGTCACGTATTTTGACAAGAGAGGATGTAGGTAACCTAGACGATAGCTTACCGGATGCACAATTTTGTTCATTCAAGATGGTAGACGATCAGTTCGCAGAGATTGTCCAATACTTAATCACAGGAGTGTCTCCACCTGATATGATAGTAGCCCAGAAGAAACAACTAGTGGTCAGATCATCCAATTATCAGTTGATCGAAGGAAACTTATATAAGTTAGCCATAGACGGGATATTGCGATGATGTGTGATAGAACATGAAAGACCCGTGATTTTAGAAGAGGCACATGAGGTAATTGTAGGAGGACACTATGCAGAAAAGGAGACAATGAAAAATATCCTGTGCGTAGGGATATGGTAGTATTCCTTCCATAAGGATGTAAAGGAATATTTTCAGAGATGCAACGTTTGTCAAAGATTATGAAGACCATCACAAAGGGATGATATTCCCTTGAATCTGTAAGTTACCTTACAAATATTTGATAAATGGGAAGTGGATTTTGTCGGACCTATTAACCCATCAGTGAGAATAACAAGAGCTAGATACATAATTATAGCGATAGACTTCTTGACTAGATGGGAAGAAGCAAACCATGTTACAGATTGCAGCGCAAAAATAGTTGCACGATTCTTGTTAGAGAACATAGTGACCAGGTTTGGGTGTCCTAAAATACTTATGAGTGATCAGGGGACTCACTTTTTGAACAACACAATTGCATCACTAATAGAAGATTTCTAGATACAACATCGAAAGAGCGCCCCATATCACCCACAAGTAAACGAAATGGTGTAGGCCTTCAACGAGATACTGGAAAATGCATTGAACAAGGTGCACAACATAGGGAGAGATGACTAGGATTTAAGGATCCATACAGTACTCTGGGCTTACAGAATTACATGCAAGAAGTTGATAGGATAGACACCCTTTAAGTTAGCATTCAGTCAAGAAGCAGTCATTCCCATGGAATTTCTTATACCGAGTCTGTGCATTGCGGCAATGATAGATCTTACGGATTTTGGCACAGTGGAAGAAATGATATCACAGTTATTAATACTAGAGGAAGATCGTTTTATTTTAGGTTTCCATCAGCAATTACATAAGGCAGGATAAAAGGCATGGCATGATAGATACATCAAGCAGAGGAAGTTCCAGACAAGGGATCCAGTTCTACCCTATGACAGCAAGTTCTTACAACAGCTAGGAAAGTTTAGAATGCACTGGTTAAGACCATATGTGATCAGACATGTGACTGATGCACATGTTTTTCAACTAGATCAGTTGGATGGAAAAGTCATGGAAGGACTAGTGAATAGGATCCATCTGAATTGTATAGGGATGGTCGTCCTTCCATGCACTAGAGGAGTTGCATAGTTTAAAATTGTATCATAGTGTATTATAGGAAGGAAAATATAGAAAAAGATAGAAAAATAAAGAAAAATAGAAAAAAGGATGAAACAGAAGAGGTTGGACGTTGACGGGGTAAAGGAGTTTTGGTTATGCGTAGAGAGGAGAAGCAGGAAATTGTCACAGATAAGAGAAAAATATGTAGAAGGAAACACAAGCGAAGGAAACAAGGTTGCACAGAAGGAAGGGATAGCACAGAGAGACGTGACTGCGCAGATGACACCCAAGAAGCATTCAACACACCACATGACGGGACGTACAATAAAGAGTTATCATGATGGAAAAGTATTGGCGTCGTGTACCATTAAACGCAGAAGATATTAATCGATTTCCAAATTGAATGGAGAATTCGTTGAAGATATGGAGTAATGGAGTAATAGAAGCAACCATTAGTGGATTAGACAGAGAGTTTAGGTGTGAAAGGAAACTATAGTTGGAAATGAGTATAAAAGTATGTAAGGGAGCCCACAGTCATAATTAAAACTGACAGGAAAAACATTCAAAATTGACTTCGATCGAAAGACAGTAGGACTGAGTGTGACAAAATATTTGTACAAGATGGTCAATTTGGACCAGAATCTACCAAAGGAAATATAATTGTTGTAGGACATGAGTATAATTACACTTGGATGAGATTTCAAGTAGGGATGCATAGGGTTAGATCATTATAAAATAAGCAGAAAAGGAAATCCATTGGTTCGTATCCATTTGAGATAGGAAGAAGAGATGAGTGTTGGATAGAATATTAGTATAGTGTAGAGAAAGAATGGAGGGTAGAGGAGTTGAGTAGGGTATAACAGAGGATGATGGCACCACCAAAAGCCATCGTACATAGTTGTAAGCAGGTTGCAGCATCGATGCAATGGAAGTCCCGCGAACAGCAGTAATCGACCCATGTCTAGAAAACTATCCCATAACCGAACTGCACAGAAAAAAAGGCAACACACAAGCACAACAGAAGCGAAACAAACCAACGATGCATCAAGAAGGAGCACAGGAACATGCAGAACCTTTCTGTGAAGCAAGAAACTGGGTATGGTGATATTTATGATACTCAAGAAACAAGAAAATTATCTACACAAATTAAAGAGGGAATTTAAGAAGGAGTTCCACTCTTATTAAAATCCACCATTATCCAAAGAGAACATTTTCAGTTAGCAAGCAGTGTGCATACTACATGCAAAATTTGGTAGTAAGAGACCTGCAATAGCAAAGGAAACCTTCGATGCACTGGAAGTAGGCATGAGTGGCTCGTGACGAGCCACATGTGAGTGTTGGGGGCATGTTGGAGAGGCATTTTGGATAAGTTATAAGATTTTCACCAAAAGGAGATCAAAGGGTAAAAGACAATTATAATATGGACCAGAGCACACGATGAAAGCATATTTTAAGGAGTCAAAGAGCATGAAAAAAGGATGAACGAAGAAGCAGCGCATAGAAGGTGGAAAATGGTTATAAACCATGGGGGTTTGGGAACACTTTGTCCACTTTTGTAATGGGTTTTGGGGGACACTTTGACCACTTTGTAATGGTTTTTGGGGACACTTTGTCCACTTTTGTAATGGGTTTTGGGGGACACTTTGTCCACTATTGTAATGGGCTTAGCCTTATTGTTATGTATAAATACATAAAAGGGTTCTTTGGGGGAGAGAGAGGCAAGGACTGTGGATGTAAGTTGTGAATGTATTTGGTAAGGGAGTCGAGAAAAGGAAGAGATATGTAGTATGACTGAGTGAACTCACACTGCAGAAGAACGACTAGGCAGGTTTGGGATGATATTGTTGTTGCATATATTGTATCGTAGTGTGCAATTGTAAGAAAGTTCTTAATGAATAATATAAGAATCCAGTCAGTGTGGACATAACCCAAGTTGGGTGAACCACGTAAATCTATGTGTTATGGTGTGCTTGAAATATATGTTGTTTTCTAGTTTATGTTGAATGTATGGATCATATGTAATGTTGTAGTGTGGCACATAGATTATGTTTCATAACAAAGTAACTGTTAGCATTGTCACTCTTGTGGAAAAGGGGTACTATTGGGAGGCCTTGATAGGGGCAATGTAACCATGCATTTTACATACTTAACACTTTCCATCTATATTCCTCCAGTTATCCTATCTTTTGGAAATGGTTGTTACAAGTATCCCAAAAGGTTCATACTTCATTCTCCTATGAGAAGAAGGGGCTTGAATTCTCTAGGTTGATGAAATTGGAAAAAAGAATGAAAAGAGCATGTTATAAATTCAAAATGAAAATAATAATAAAGGGATATGAATGATAAATCAAAATCCAATTTAGCTTGAGCTCTACCCCCTCACTATGAGGCCATCACCCCAAGTCCTAATGTAATGAATGCATATCTAAAGAAAGGACTTAATTGAATTATCTTGATGTAATAAATTCATAAACTTGAAAAGGGACTTGCAAAGATATTAATGAATATCAAAAGGTAAGATAGGGATGGAAAGAAATTGTGCCAAGGAAAGGGTAACTCAATGTACCAAGTGCTCCATCTACAAAGAGGTTCATGGAGATGAACATCACACATGGCCTTGCATGTCAATGACACCATGACCATGAAGTAAACACCATGTCACACCACTCACTCACACTTACACTTTGATGGGTTTCTTAGGAAATACTCCTCTACTTGGGTACTAGCACACCTAATAGGGTTTTGTTGAGCACTCAACACACCATCAAAATTTCTGAAATTTTTGGGTACCACTTTACTTCATTTTCTTTTTGGACTTTAATTTTATCTGATCGTAGTTTACTTCAAGAACTTTCTTGAATATATTTCGCTCATCTAGTTGTATCACAAGCCTAATTTGCATGACCATCTAAAGGAATAAAACACATATGGTTTCATACTTGAGTGAAAGGGGTTTTAGGAATTAGGTATTTTGAAGCAAAAGAGAAAAACCTTTTAAATCCTTGATTTTCCTGATCTCCGACAAACACTTTCGCCAATTTTTGATGTTCCATCAGGAATCAATTTTCTTTGCGCACAAAATACACAACAAGCCAGGAAAATTGTCGATTGTCGATTCTCATTGACCATCGGCACCAGTCCTTTCACATAGAAAAACATTTGAGTCAAGTCGTAAGATCATCAAAGCCAATGTACTGAACCAAATGAATTAATCATGGTCATCCAACATTAACATCAAGTTGATCCTGGTCGCTGATATCCTAAGCTGATATCTTCCCAACCTTGACTTTTTGAATGTCCCAGTCATCTTTGACATGTTATCTGCCATGTGAACTTCCCTATTACCACCTCATCTGTTATGTCATATTCCACATTAGAAGGGAAACCCTGGATTGACACGTGATCCATGCCACATCACCCACGACATCATTTTTTACGGTCTTCTTATGACAATCAATTCTCTGGGAATTTCAACAACAAAATGGGAAACATAAGCATCATGAAAATCCGTCGACCCTGATGAATTTCATCATTCGTCGACGAGGTATGTTCTCTTCTATGAAAGAACGATAGGAAGAGTCTCCCTATGGATGGCCTATTTTATATTGGGTGTCGGTCGTTCTCTCTCCCAAATCACCTTTGTAACACATACGAGATAGTGCCAAAGGCCGAATTTGCAAATGAAGAGCCTTCAATCTAAACCATCAATAATTTACCACTAGCTAATATTTATTGTTGATAGCTTGAATGAGTAATTGAATGGTCATGTAGGTACTTAGAAAAAATCGTGCCTGCACCTGATTATATCACCATATGATAACCAATGAAACTTATCCACATCAGTCTTAGTCCTCATAGTTGACACGTGGGTTGACCATTCACACACCACATCACTATACTGGCACAAGTACTTGACTTGTCATCACTTTGGATACGTGATATTCAATAACAAGAAAAGGGATCATTTTATATATGATCTCATAGGGATTGAAAATAAATCTATAGCACAAAACAAGACTAAGATAGCTAACAACATCATGCCCTTGAACCCCCACGGGAGCGCTCATTGCATTCCAAATCAAAAGAATTTTAAAATCACCGATGAACTAAAATGGAATCCTCCCCATACCATCATTCGACATAACTCATTAATGTCGATCATGGCGCAAATGTCGCATTCAAACCTACAAGATTTGCAGATATTTCATCATACTCAGTGATTGTAGTTACCAGATGTGATTGACGGAAGGTAGAATATATGAGCACGAGTGTTCCTAGATTATGCATTCTTTCAATTGAGCTCTTGGGAAAATTCACGTAGCTAAGAGATTTGTAAAATCAAACGTTGTGCACGGTAGAGCCTGGGTATTGCAGAATTATGAGTGTGATGACTAGAACCGATAAGTGTTGAGTTTAGTTTCTAATTGCTTATCCAGGTATGTGTTTCAATCTTTGTGATTTTTGTGTTTATTGCACGACTACGAACGAATGATGAGTCAATGATGTATTTTTTGTGTAAGAAAATTCTTTCAAAAAGACCAACAATCGACAGTCCCCAAAAATTCTTAAGGGGAAGAACATATAGATTGGTAAAGCTTTAGGTCCATCCACTTTTGGAGAGACGGAGGCTATGCCAAAATTAGAACCTGTAATTCAGATGTCTTATAAGAAGGTTTTCACTCAGCCACCAATGTATAGAGACACTTATTAGAGCACTGTGTCCAAGGTATTTTTTCCCACCTGGAATGAATTATTCAATAAAATACATCACTCAAATTTTCCAAAATTTACACACCACAATGAACCAAAAATTAGAATCCTAGACAACCAGGTTTTTTCGAACATCAAATGCTCTTTATTGCACATGGAAGCCTCCAGGACCCCTATCCTACCTTGCGTAGAGGCTTTATAATGGATAATCAGTCACACAAACACAGATGAGTGTTTGATAAATGATGTGAAAGGGAGTGTGTGGGAGTCTTTCTGATAGTAGAAGTAAACAAGTATTATAAGTTCAAGGAACCCGAAGTCATGCTAAAGGTTGATTTTGTGGTTAAATTCTATGAAAGGCATGATACCAGTACACTGCTAACATCCTGGTGGAAAGAGGACATAAAATTTGTAAATAGAACTATCGGATGGTATAGTAATGTAAACATAAGAAAAACTTGCATATATTTAATGGCATTGATGTGTCAATTGTATGGGGAGAAACATTTCTCTAGGTTCTCAGAGGCTTGGATGCCCCTAGCCTACACTGTGGAAATATTGGGAAGTATTTTCAACTGGAGAGCCATCGTCTCCTAGCAACTAAGTACCATAATAGAGAAAGACAAAAACCCAAATCCAGGAGATGTACCCTCCTTTTACATGGCATCTTATTTGCTAGATGTAATTTGTGCTAGAAACATCTTTTCGGGGATGGGCCTGAGTTGACATGTATTAGAGATACCTATTCATGTATATTTTAGTGCCATGTGGGAGAATAGGTACAAGAAATATTATTCCATAATATTTGATGAATTTCTATCCAAGTTACACTTAATTATTTTCAAACAAGAGTGCCCAAGGCTCTCAAAGTTAGTTAAAAATATAATCTCCCTAATTGGACATTGGTATCTGGAGGAGAAGAGTACTTATCTCATAATTTTTGGAGCCATTGGAGCTTTGCACCTGTTTCCATCCTATGTGCCAAATTGATTGGTCCTAGGAGAAATTTGCTAACAAACCATTTTGCAAGGTTTTAATGCTTCATTAGTTAAGGAAAAGAAGAGATCTTTCATCCCATGTGGCTTCCAAGTGGGATACTATTTTGTAAAGGATACCACACAGGAAAAACAAGAAGGCCTAAGTCACTTGGAATATAGGTTCCCGATAGGAAGGTACCACAAGAATGACCCTAAGAAATTAGTATCCAAACATGTTGGGCAAGTTGTATCATATTGGCCATATGCACATGATAAATTTGAAGATGAAGCCTTCACCAAAAATACATAGGACTAGGATGAAGTGCTTCAGAGAAAATCCAACCTGGACTTAACGTTGTTTAAGGCAATGTATGTGGATGAAAAAATTGATTTGATCAATCAAACAGTAGAATAAGTTTTACGGGCATGGATTGAAAGGGGGAGAGAGGAACAATAAGAAAGAACAACCTAAGGAGAAACACTCCTGGCAAATGTTGAAAGGAGAATTCATGGCGTTGAGAAAAGCATCGAAATTGAGGTATTAGAGAAAGAGAGGAAGAAATAAGAGGAAACAAATATTGGTGAAGTTGAGTAGATGCCTTGAGGAGAAGCCACCCCAGAAAAGGTTAGCACTCAAATAGATCTAAGCATGGAGCAGGTGTAGATAGAATAGCCAAGAATATTTGTACCATCAAAGAGTCTGATGGAGGCACTAGCCACAATAGTCTTGGCCCATGTAATTATAGATTTGATAATAATTTATGATGATAGTGATGATGTGGACACTTCAATATTTCCCATTTTAAATGAGTCCAAAACAGAGAAAAAGGTAAGTAAAACCCTTGAAAGACAACAACTAGGAGCAGAATTTGTGACAAGTGATACAACTAAGAAAGTAGTGACACCCCAAGAGCAAGGGTCCCAACCACTAGAAGAATAAAAGGCACTAGTAGATAAGGGTGAAGGTGAAAATGAAGAACACAGTTCAGATGATACATCCTCTCAAGAAGATAATAATGAGAAATATCGAGAACATGGGGAACAACTTGGACGAGATACTAGTCAGGGGAATGAACAAGGAGAATAGAGTGTTGCTCCAACAGATGAATAAGAAGTGATTGATCCTCCAAACATTTCCTTTCCTAAGAAAGTGATACCTATGGACTCACCAAAAGGAGATGCTCCAGAGGAAACTACAGCCCTGGGGCAGGTGAGTGAACAATCCATAGATGTGGGCGTAGAACAGACCAACACAATAGATCATCTTGTTGGGGATCCAAGCAAAGAATAGCCAGTAGATAAATTATTGAACAGGATGATTGGTCAGACATCAACACCAAAGAAGGGTAAGTCACCTATTCTTTAATATTTCCACACTCACAGGAGCATAAGAAATGCATTATCATGGGGTGATCAACCAATTCTAGAACCAGTAGATGAGGTAGTGGATGTTGAAGCTATAGCGTATGACCGGAAGATACTGGTAGTGGTAAAGAGGACAAGAAGAAAGATAAAACTCACTATGGATAGTGTTATAGTTATAACTAATAAGGAGGCTTTGTTTGATGCTAAGAGATCCAAAGTAAGCAAACTGCTAGGAGCAAGGATGGCCATATATGATGCCACCATCGATAGATCCAAAGAAGATGAAAGATAAGCAGAGGCCATGAGAAGGTGGGAATCAAAATTGATTGACTCTTTACTAGGCCACTTACGAAACATAAAGAGAACTCCTCCAGCGTCATGTTCATTCGTCACCATCTAGTCTTAAGAATCGTCTTAAGAAACCAAAAAAACAAACATCAGGATGAGTATTATCAGAATACCACTCAAGAAGTCATAATTCTAAGAGATGAATTCATGGAAGAATATAGCAGGTATAAGTTAGAAAGGGACATTTTGATGGCCAAAACTATAAATTATTAGGCGAAGACTTTACTACCTCTAGTGACACACCAAGATATGTTGAGGTGGCATGAACAAGCGCACAAGGCCCTGGCCCAAATTGACTATGTTCAATAAATCTAGAAGGGTCGAGGAGGAGAGGAACATGGCAACAGAATTCTCATTGATGACAACATAGAAAGAATACAAAGAGTGGTTGAATACTGGACCTAGGCGGTGGTTGAACCACAATAGAAAATGCAAGAAAGATGGGAGTAATGTCTCAGGAGATGGGAGGAAATAAATGAAAAAGAATGAGAGAGATTTAGTTCCCTGTGTTTATCTCAACATAAAATTTTTGAGACCTCAATGATATTATGAAATATCATGTGTATCGGGACCAACAAAATGACTCGGATTTTCTCCAAATAACCACCTTGGAAAGAGGTCAAGTTTAGAGATTTGTGGAAGGCTCGATAAGAACATGGGTGGTTTTGCAATATATGGTTTCCAAGATGGACAAGTTCAAACAACACACTATGGAAATGAAAGAGGTTCTAAGCGCCCCAATGGATCGACACCAATTCCCCTATATGCACACATGTGAAGATATTTTCACCTGGTAGTCCAAATATAACAAGGAAAACCCGTTGGAGAAATCACCTGAGAAACTAAAAGATGATTGCAGGAGTACACGTGGATTAGTCCACATCGCTATTTGTTTTCTTTACTTAGACTAGACTTTAAAGCTATTTTTAGACATTTCGATTTCGGTAAATAAGGGAATAGACCATGAAACTAAGGGTCGATGGTTTTTTGTAAGAAAATATGTAATTGGTGTTGAGAACTATTTCTTATCACTATTGTTAATTGAGAAGCTCAGAGAGAGCTAGATACTATTGCTTTTCCAAACCTGTGCATGTGATCGGATCAACATATTATTCTCGATTTTGTTTATAAGATAAACAAATTATGTAAGATCGTAATTATTTCAAGCTATCTCGAGTATTTAATTGATTTACTTTGAATGAAAATTGGTACAATTTTATGTTTTTAATTTGTTCAGTTCAAGTGAAGAGTATAACTATTTATTGCTAATCTTCCTTCGTATGTATCATTGCATGCATGTGATTTATTTCTATTTCCTAAAGAATACTTGATGTTTGATTAATGTTAGTATTATTTCTAGTATAATTCAAATGTGGGTGTTGTTTAAATACAGTTGGCTAAAGGTTATCCTAAGGTTGGATTTATTTAAAACAAATCAATTCTTTAGAATAGTTTCATTTTCATGTATTAAAAAAGAAAATAAATAAACATAAAAAGAGATAAACAATTTGAAGGGAATTTTTGGAAACCAGCATCTAAGGGTTAAATCCCATAGAAAACTTGTTAGATCACAAATCCAAAAAATCACACTACCCCAAACAAAGACGAGTCTAATTGGGCCTCATCTTCGGGTATGATTCGTATTGTTGATGCAAAGGGAATCCATCCCCCTCAACAGAATTGGCGCTAGAAGGAGGACCTAATGTATAGAAAGTCATCAGAACAATCCACATAAAGAAGATACCCCTGAAGAAAGCATCAATATTCACCCTGAGGTACCCTATGCAATCTCTAACGAAGAGGTTGACATGTTTAGAATAATCACCAGGGCATACACTCGGTAGATCGGAGCATTACCATTAGCCTTGTTACTCCCTTGTAGAAGGATAACTGTAAAACTTGTTGTGACTAAACCATAACACACTTTTGTGCACATAGTTGAGGATTTAGTGGATTTAACCCTAATAGAGGTAGAATAACCTCTAGGCTCAATCCTTGACACACCTATTGTTACTCCACCAACAAGTAACTATTAGGAACTAGAGGATTCAAAATATGAGGAAGAGGGATCTGAATCAAAAGCCTCGAACTATGGATCAAACTACATGGGTGATAACTATGAAAACAATCAGGAAGGTGATGACCAACCTAGAAATAACCATCCTTGGTTGGCCAGGGAGGCCTTGGCTATACCAAGACAGTTGCATAACTTTCCTAGGCATCCAAAGAAACTACTTCCCAAGTTTGACCCTGAAACCTATGGATTGCCTAAAGATCATATCAAAAAATGCACACTATAAATAAGGTTAATGAATGTATAGCACAAATATGTGGTGTGCATATTTTTTGCATATACATTTGAGATTCAACCTCAACTTGGTACTTTAACCTCCCAGTCGCTTCCATAACTAGTTGGACAAAATTTTAAAAGGATTTCCTAAACAAATTTGATGAAGAAACTACCATAGGAGCCCTGATGGAAAAACTCTTTGTTTCCACCATGGGCCCCAAAGAGAAAGTGAAAGACTTTAATAAAAAATTCACAAAAATCCAGAATAAATTTCAACCAGAAGTGAGACCTACTCAAGAGCTGCAAATCAAGGTATAAACAAATTCTTTTCTAGCCTCCATCTTCATGTTTTTCAAAAGAGTTCGAAAACCTACCTTGGTTGAGAACTTTAAACAGGCGAAGACCATTGAGTTTCAAATGAAAGGTTGTAAATAAAGTCAGATCTCTTTAGAAAAGAAAGAATATCAACAACCATCTAAAATAGGACTCTTATTGACTAGACCACTAGGTAAACAAGATGAACAAAACACTAAGAAAGATAGTTCTGATATGAAAAACATGCAAAGGATGATCAAGAAGTTATCCAATGATATTGTGGACATGAAAAGGAATGCAGGTGAAGGAACCTCTAATCAAAGGCCTTATAGGCCATTTTTCAAGAGACCACCACCTAAAAAGGCCATAGAACCTCCCCCGGCTAATCTGAAAATTGACTTGGAGGAAGCAGCATCTTATTTGTTTTTCACTTATAACCAAGAACACCATTTTGAAAAGGATTTCCCCTAGTGGGTGAATGCCATGAATTTAATGGCCAATCACTTCTTGGATGGGTGTGCCTTGACAGAGCAACCTGGTGACCAAGCATCAAACACTACAAAAGATGAGGCTAGTGATCCACCTGAACAAAAAACCATGGTATTGTGGGATATCATTCACATGATTCCTTTTGATGAATGCACTTAGGAAGAGGAGTTTCCTAGTGAGACTCTAGTTGTTCAAACCAAGATCAAAGGACCTATTACCTAAATCCAACCTATCATTGCTCAAAAACCCGGTAGGTCAAACCCTTTGGTCAAACCAACTCATATACTCAACTCTACCCCTAAATTCCCAACACAAGAAGTATCAAAATTGGAATATAATGCGGTAGAGGATTTAAGAAATATGAAGATAAACATTTATGTGATGGACTTGTGCATAATTCCCCAATATATAGACCCATGGAAAACCCCAACCCAAATGCAAGCAAAGAAACATGTGAGGAAATCAAAAAATCAAATGTAAATTCAACATCCATAAACAAAAAATCTAAACCATTTGTACCTCCTTTCTTGCTGACTTTTGAAATTTTTAACAAAAAATTAAATAACTTCCTAGTCGATTTTGGGGCATCTTCAAATGTCATGCCCTATTCTGTGTGTAAAAAATTGAACGCAACCCCGACCAAGAGTGACACACAAATTATACAGTTGGACAAAACTGAAGTTAAAGTTATCAGTGAATTAAATGATGTTATGATCTACATTGTTTCCAACCTAAAATTTCACCAACTTATTGATATAATAGTTGTAAATATCCCAGAAGATTATGGGATGTTGTTAAGTCGAGACTGGTCTAAAACATTATATGGATATTTCAGTATCAACTGATCTCACCTATGGTTACCATTGAAGGGACATCCCAACATGATCAAAATTGATAGAGAGAAATATCTTAAACATATTGTCATTGATATAGAAGCCCTAAATGAACCTTCTTCAACAAAATTCCCTATATTAGGGAACTATTCATGTGATTTTTATTTTGGGAACTTCTCACCCTATATATCTGAGATATTGTTTTCACATAAATCAAAGTTATTGTTGTAAGAAAACACAACAATAACTAAAGAATGCAGCAACTTTGACCAAAGTTTCATAGTTAATATCTTAGAAAACAAAATTGAAGCCCCAAGCATTAACCCCAATAAAAAGGTGCCCAATTTTCCCTCTAAAACTTGGACTTTGTTTTTTGATGGATCCAAGTCTCAAGAAGGAACGGGTGTCAGATGTATTTTAATGACTCGGTTGGAAAACATAGCTTCCCATCATGTAGGATGGAATTTGAATGTACTAATAACATTGTTGAATATGAGGCTTTGGTCCAAGGACTCAAGAAATCCATTTCCCTGAATATTAAAGAATCAGTCATCTTTTGAGACTCATAGATTATTGTCATACATGTAAAAAACA
Organism: Picea glauca; assembly: GCA_000966675.3. Classification (NCBI taxonomy): domain Eukaryota; kingdom Viridiplantae; phylum Streptophyta; class Pinopsida; order Pinales; family Pinaceae; genus Picea; species Picea glauca. Next base: position 740,527 of record JZKD02S1672730.1, read on the forward strand.
CCATACATTGTAATTCACCTCACTTAAGGAACTACCAGCAGGAATTACATAGATTAATAGAGAATTTTCAAGCATTCAATATCACAACCATTCCTCGATCCAAGAATGTTCTTGTTGATTCTCTAGCCACAATATCCTCAAGGTTTTCTCCCCTTGAATATTATGAAGCCTCTAGGTTCACCATAGAGTTATTGTAAAAGCCATCTATCCTGGACAACATTACCAACTGGAGAGTATTCAAGGGAGATGAGTAGATTATATCCTTTTTAACTAACGAGGAAAATTTCAAGGACTTGTCTATTAATGATGAATTATTTCAGGGAATGCTCATTGAACAAGAAAAAAATGAACATAACATAGAAAATGACAACAACATTTCCAAGCCTAAACTCCACACGATACCCATGGGAGTAGTCAACCTTGAAAACCTTTTTTATTTACGAGAAAGATTTAAGAACCCCAAGAATGTGAAAATTGGCAGTACTCATCTTTCCTACGAAGTCATAAAATTAAGCACTATTGATAATCCTAAGAATATAAACCTCAAAAAATCATTGTCTCGTGAAGAGAAGAAAATCTACCTAAATTTTTTTAAGGAATATCAAGACGTGTTTTCATGGTCCTATCAAGATTTGAAAACATATGACACTACGATCATCCAATGCATCATTCATCTTAGACCAAATGTTAAACCTTTTCAATAGAAGTTGAGGAAATTCCATCCCTCTCTTGATCCTTTAATGCAGAAGGAGCTTAAAATTCTATTGGATGCTAAAATTATCTTTCAAGTGAGGCATTATGCATGGGTAGCTAATTTGGTTCCCATGAAGAAGAAGTCGAGAGAAATTCGTTTATGTGTTGATTTCATAAACTTGAATAAAGCCTCAGAAAATGATAACTACCGTGTTCCCCCCATGGAACATCTACTGCAAACCATTTTGAAATCTGAGATGTTCTCACTCTTGGATGGGTTTCCAGGGTATAACCAAGTTTTATTCTCGGAAGAAGATAGATTGAAGACAACTTTTTGGACCAAATGGGGAACATTTTCCTACAAACACATGTCATTCGAACTGATGTAGGAGCTGCTTTTCAGAGGGTCGTGGATGTAGCCTTTGAGGAACTGATAAACGAATGTGTATTGGTCTACCTAGATGATGTCACGGTCTACTCCAAGAACAGGTAAAATGACATTTCCCATTTGACCCAGATTTTTGAAAGGTGCGAGAAGTATAGGATATCCCTAAACCCAAAAAATACCATCTTTGGTGTAGATGAGGGTAAAATCCTAGGGCATATTATTTCTAAATACATTATCAATAATGACCCTAAGCAATTCAAGGCAATTTCTCAAGTCCACCTCCTCACAACAAAAAAATCCATGCAATCTTTCTTTGAGCAGAGTAATTTAATTTACACCCGAATTTGAGGAAATGACCAATCCATTGCAAAAAATGATATGAAAGGAAGCATATTTCAGGTGGAATAAAGAATAAATGGAATCCTTTGAAAATATTTAGGCTGTGATATTCCAAGCTCTCGTATCACACAACCTAATTTCAGCAAAGATTTATTTCTATATACCTTTTCTTCTGACCAATCCTTAGTAGTGGTCCTAACATAGATGGATGATGAAAACAATGAGTCCCTTATCTTATTTATGAGCACCAATATTCAAGGGTCAACGCTTAAATACCATGTCATATACAAACAAGCATATGTTGTCTACAAGGAAGTAAAACATTTTGGATCCTATATCCTGAAGAACCATACTAAAGTTGCAATACTGCACCTGGTAGTAAGGTCCTTATTCACACAAGAAGAAATAGGAGAGAGGAGAGGAAATTGGATGATTGTTATCTATGTTGAAATATTGTAACTTCGAAGAATATTCTAATTATATTTGAGTTATTATATTATAGATCAAATCTCGGGTCTTGTATAAGATCAAATCCCCTTTTGTGGATTGGTCAAACCATATTTATATGGTGGTATTTGTAAATTCGTCCCCTAGTTCTTATAAAGTGGTTTTAACCACTTCTAGAAGAAGTTGCCCCTACTAAGTGAAGAGAAATAACCCTAGCGCCTCCTCAAATAGTATTTATATGTGAGGATGGTGTCTCACTTATACACACTCACTCTCACTCATCTAGTGCGCATATTTTGAAGGCAGTTGCAGTTGCAGGAGGAAGGAAAAGAGAGGTGCATGCTCATTATTAGTTTATTTTTGGTGTTTTGGTCTTCGTCTTGGCATTGTCTTGGCAATCTATTATTGAGGAAGTTTTGTTGGGTTTTCTCCCCCATGAGGGTTTCCCAGGATAAAATGTTATGTACCTTGTGATTGTGTTTCTTTCAGTGATCCTCTTTATGTTGTTGGTTTGGAAATGCATTGAATTATCATGTAATTTGGAAATAACCTAATAAAAATAGTAAAAACTTAACATGGTATCAAAGCTTGACTGAATAGAGAATCTTTCACTAAGTATCTATATGTAATTGTTGTCATACAAGAAAATTAGGGCTTTCTACTAAAGAGGATTTGTTTACCAAAAACTATCTTGGCAAGTGTGCCCTTCCCTAGCACATCTTTTGGTAGCTTGAGCGAAATTTTTCAGTGGTCAGATTCTTCGAAAAATCAAACCCTAGTTTTGACTGGTACCAAAAACTAGAAAACCAGAACCAGTACCAAAAGTACCAGTCCATAATTGCATAGGTCAAGTTTCAAGGGATAAAACTTGGAATTTTCTGAAACAGTCATCTCCAACAAACTCTCCTCGACCCACCGCATCTCCTGGTAAGCTTAGTTTCAATTTTTGAGCATTTTCATTTTCAGTTCATTTTCTTAGCTCCGGGTCAAGATGTCTGGAAGAACCAAGCATGTTGACAAGCTAGAAGGTGTGGAAATTTTTTGTGCTTGGAAGTACAAAATTGAACTCATTATTTAAGAGAATGACCTTGCAAAATTCATAAAACAAAATGTACTGGAACCGGAAGAGGATGCAACCAAAGAGAAGTATAAGAAGGATATGATTAAGGCCGAAAGAATAATTGCAGATTCCATTAAAGACCACTTAATCGCTCAATTGTCTTCTAAAAATACTCCAAAATATATGTTTGATACCCTAACCATAATCTATGAAGGAAAGAACATAAACCGAAGGATGCACTTGAGAACCCAACTCAAGAATACAAAGATGCAGAAAGGAGAAACATTTCAAGACTATTTCTCTCAGGTTTCTCAATTCAAGGAATAGTTAGAGGCAATTGGAAACAACTTAGATGAAGATGAACTCATAATGACAATTATTATTGGTCTCACAAGACCTTGGGATGCCTTCATCCAAACTATTTGTGCAAGAAAAAAGAAACTTCAATTTCATAGTTTATGGGAAGAATGTGTTCAAGAAGAAGCAAGAGTGGCCAACTGAGAAGTCATTCTATTAAGAGATGAAGATCAATCCCTAGTTGCTCATGATAAGGGTGGAAACAAAAAGTCTCATTTTCAAAAGGAGACCCACTCTCATAAGGAATCTAACTCTCCAAAGAGATTCCAGAAAAATCATAAGGGTCAAAGAAAGGGAAAAGATTTATCCTCCTATCAATGTTATCATTGTGATAAGATGGGAGACATTGCTAAGAACTGTCATTCCAGAAGGGAAGAATAGAAGAGGATAAATAAAAAAAGACATCATGCCCATGCAGCTGAAGATGATGAGCCACCCAAGAAGTTAACTAAAGAAGAGATTGAAGATTATGTTTTGTTTCACATCCTCTCAGGATCTATGACACCTGGAAAGGATACTTGGCTCATAGATAGTGCAGTCTCTAAGCACATGACAGGTCAGAAAGAAATTATATCTAGGCTTATATAAAAGGACTTACGCCATAAAGTTTCACTTGGAGATTATTATCAGTACCATATCAAAGAATGGGAGAATCCACCTGCAAACTTGATTCAGTAACTTCGATGAGAATGAACGATGTACTCTATGTACCAGGTTTGACAAAGAACTTACTTTCTATCTCATCCCTAGATAAGAAAGGTTTTAAGGTTGCATTCATAGATGGTGAATTTCTTATGTGGCCTAAAGGAAAAACTATAGAATATGCAGTTGTTATTGCAACAAAAGAAGGTGGTTTGTACAAGTTAAAAGGTCACTCGGATGTAGTCTTGACTCACTCTACTGAAAGTCCTTGTGAACTTTGGCATAGAAGACTAGCTCACATCAACTACAAATCCTTACCATATGTAAGCAAGATAGTTAAAGGTTTACCAGAATTAAAAGTTGATCATGAAGGTGTATGCAAGGGATGTACACAAGGAAAGAACATAAAGAATCATTTCCCAAAGAGCGACAATAAAGCAGAAGGAATCTTGGAACTTGTCCACTCTGATGTATCTGATCCAATTCCATCAACCTCTCTAAGAGGGTATGTATACTATGTATCTTTTATTGATGATTACCCTCATAAGACTTGGGTTTATTTCTTGAAGTCAAAATATGAAGTACTCGGAAAATTCAAGGAATTCAAAGCCTTGGTAGAAAACCTCTCCGAAAGGAAAATCAAGATACTCAGGTAAGACAATGGAGGAGAGTACACTTCAAATGAATTTGGAATATTTTGAAGAGATGTTGGGATTAAGAGGGATCTCACCACTCCCTATAATTCTCACCAAAATGGTGTAGCAAAAAGAAAGAATAGAACAATTATGGAAGTAGTAAAGACTATGATTCACGATCAAGATCTTCCAATGCACTTATGGGCTAAAGCAACAAGAACAACAGTATATGTCCAAAACAGATTATCCCATAGTGCACTTGGATTCAAAACTCCCAAAGAAATGTTCACCAAAAATAAGCCAGAAGTAAACCATCTCAAAATATTTGGTTGTCTGGTATTTGTACACATTCCAAAAGAAAAGAGAACTAAGTTGGATCCCTCAGGAAAGAATGGAATATTTGTTGGATATTATGAGGTATCTAAGGCCTTCAGAATCTACATACCAAGTTACCATCATATTGATATCAGCAGAGATATAACCTTTGGTGAAGATGCAGCACTCAAAACATCCAAGAAATGTCATCTTGAAGAAGTATATGAAGAAGAACATGTAGCTCCCAGAGTTGCAGAACCCGTTAAGAAAGTTACAGTTACCCATGATGATGAGATTCTAGAAGATCATGATATGATATAATATCAAGAACCTCCCCATATGAAGATGTATCACAAGAGAAAGCCATCTTGGGCGAGAGAACTTATTCAAGATGCAGAGAAGTATGGTGCCCCAGAAGGAACCATGAGACAAAGCAAGAAACCTAAGCCATTCTCCAGCTATATGGCCTTGATGTGTGATCTCGTAGAAAAGGAACCTACTTGCTTTGAAGAAGTCGTTCAGAAGAAAGAATGGATGGACGCCATGACAAAAGAATACCATTCCATTATAAATAATGATATATGGGAAGTAGTTCCCAAACCAAAGAACAAAGATGTGATATATTCCAAGTGGATATACAAAATAAAACATGCAGCAGACGGAAGTATTGAAAAACATAAGGAAAAATTTGTGGATCATGGATTTTATCAAAAGGAAGGTATTGACTATGCAAAGACATTTCTCATGTATCCATATAGACTTCTATCAAAACCATCATAGCTCTTGCAGCCAAAATGAAGTGGAAGTTACACCAGATGGATATGAAAACAACCTTCTTAAATGGTGTTATTCAAGAAGAGGTCTATATAGAACAACCACAATGGTTTAAAGTTGAATATAGAAAGACTCATGTCTGTAGGTTAAAGAAAGCCATATACGGGTTGAAGCAAGCTCCTAGAGCTTGGTATGGCAGAATTGATAGTTTCATTATGTGCTTTGGATTTACCAAGAGTTAAGATGATCCTAACCTATACTTCAAGGTTATGAATGATGAGCCAGTGATATTGCTACTATATGTCGATGATTTATTCTTGACAAGAGAAGAAAAGCTCATCATCGATTGCAAGAAGAAGCTCGTTCCATAGTTTGAGATGAAAGACCTAGGCATGATGCATTATTCCTTAACCAAGGGAAGTATGCAATTGAAATATTGAAGATATTTGACATTTTGGAATGTAAAGCCATGAACACACCCATGGAAACGAATTTGAAGCTCATGGTTGATACTTCGTCAGAGTTGGTTGATGCTACTCTATACAGACATATTATTGGATCAATGATGTATCTGATGAATACCAGGCCAGATATATGCTTTGATGTGAACACCTTAAGTCAGTATCTAGTGGAGCCAAGACATGTTCACCTTATAGCGACAAAGCATGTGATGAGATACCTTAAGGGTACATTGGATTATGGTCTTTTTTATATTGGAGATCATGACTTCAGACTGTATGGTTATACTGATTCAGATTGGGCTGGAAGTGCCTCAAATAGAAAAATAACTTCAAGATGTTGTTTCAATTTGGGGTCAGCCATGACTTCATGGAAAAGCAGGAAGAAATCTAGTATTGTTCTTAGCACGGTAGAAGCAAAGTACATTACATCATTTTCTGTCAGTTGTGAAGCCATGTGTCTTCAAAAGTTGTTGACAGGTTTGTTCGATCTGGAGATGGAAGCTACTGTGATTCTATGTGATAACCAGAGTTGTATAAAAATGATAGAGAACCCGGTGTTCCATGATAAGTCGAAGTACATAGAGATATGGTATCACTACATTCGTGATATGGTGCAGAGGGGAGTTGTAAAGCTCCAATATGTTGGCACAAATGAGCAGGTTGTAGATGTGTTAACCAAGCCTTTGTCTCGTTTGAAGTTTGAGTACTTCCGAGACAAGCTTGGTGTTGTTAGAAAGGACCTCCCTCGAAAGGGGGAATGATGTTGATGATATCATGGTATCCTGACCAACAACAGGTAGCTCCATTAGGAATTTATATCCTAGGGGATTGATCATCCCTGGGAAGATCCTGAAGGTCCAGTAAGGTTGGTCTGTCAGAGTACATGTGCATGTATATGCCAGTTGTGGTCAGTAGTGGTATCTCTGTTAGGATTTTATATCCTAGGGAATATTATGATTCCTCGGCATATGCCGAATTTTCGATAAGGACGGTCTATCAAAGTACCACATGGTAGTTTTTAGGATTTTATATCCTAGGGAATCTTATGATTCATGAGCAGATCCTGAAGGTCCAGTAAGGATGGTTTGTCAGAGTACCACAAATGTTTTTGTTGATACACCTGCCTCATTTTGTTTACACATGATGATGATGTTGTTGTTCCAGCCTCGTGTTGTTGATGATGTTGTTGTACCAGCTTCATGATGTTGATGATGTTGTTCTTCTAGCTTCATGTTATAGATGTTGATGTTTCAACTTCATGATGTTGATGATGATAATGATGTTACTCCAGCTAGATGTTGTGAACGATGATGATATTGATGATGAGAAAACTTTCGATAATCTACAGATGTGCCAGTCAGTGTTCCAGATGTTGATGATGATTTTTCCCTCTCCTTCTCTTCATGATTTTGTGTCGGGTCATGTCAATAGAATACCCTTCTCGTTAAGAGGGAGTGTTGAAATATTGTAACTTCGAAGAATATTCTAATTATATTTGAGTTATTATCTTATAGATCAAATCCCCTTTTGCGGATTGATCATGTTGGGTCTTGTATAAGATCAAATCCCCTTTTGTGGATTGGTCAAACCATATTTATATGGTGCTATTTGTAAAGTCGGCCCTTAGTGTTTATAAAGTGGTTTTAACCACTTCTAGAAGAATTTGGCCTTACTAAGTGAAGAGACATAACCCTAGTTCCTCCTCAACTAGTATTTCTATGTGAGGATGGTGCCTCACTTATACACACTCACTCTCACTCATCTAGTGCGCATATTTTGAAGGCAGTTTCAATTGCAAGAGGAAGGAGAAGAGAGGTGCATGCTCAGTCTTCGTTTATTCTTGATGTTTTGTTCTTAGTCTTGGAATTTTATTTGAAATCTATTATTAAGGAAGTTTTTTTGGGTTTTCTCCCCCATGATGGTTTCCCAGGATAAAATGTTGTGTACCTTGTGATTGTGTTTCTTTCAATGATCCTCTTTATGATGTTGTTTTTGAAATTCATTGAATGATCATGTAATTTGGAAATAACCTAATAACAATAGTAAAAACTTAACAATCCAGGAATTCAATTTTGACATGAAACCTGCAAAGATAGTTAGGGGCCAAGGTCTATGAAAATAGGTTGTGGAATTCCAAGACCTAGTAGAACCAAAAAATTTAGGTTGGGACAATGAACTTTATGTTTGTTGTAGTGAATTGTTATACATCCCTCCGAGTCACGATTATTGGTATGCAGATTTGTCTTACTTCCTTCATCATGGCACATGTCTTGAACATCTAAATCCTAAAGAGAGGAGAGCTCTTAGACTAAAATATTCTTAGTATCATCTTATTAACTTTGTGATTTTCTACATGAACTATAATGGAGTGTTACTCGAGTGCCTTGAAAAGGAAGATGTGGAAAAGGTATTGAAAGAGCTTCATGATGGTCCAACAGGTGGACATTTTCAAGGGAAATCATTGCCCATAAGATTCTAAGGGTGGGATATTATTGGAAAACTTTGTTTCAGGGTGCACACGCACATATAAGAAGATGCAATTTTTTTCAACTAAGTGTTGGGAAAGAAAAAAAGGCATCCATCTCATTGTAGCCAGTAAACATTTCTATACCTTTTGAGCAATGGGGAATAGATGTCATAGGAGAGATAAATCCAAACTCATATAGACAACACAAGTACATCCTGACTGCAACCGATTATTTCACACAATGGTCAAAATCCATCCCCCTTACCCATATTAACGAGAAAGTGGTGATTCAGTTCCTATAGCAACACATAATAACAAGGTTTGGGGTACCTTATGTTCTTGTTTTTTATAATGATGTCTATTTTTCTTCTACTCTTTTAACGAAGTTCGCTCTGGATAAGGGGATTATATTGAGATACTCTACTAATTATTACCCATAAGGGAATGGTGTTGCAGAATCAACCAATAAAAATGTGGTGAGAATTCTTAAAAACACCATGGTAGAAAATCATAGGAATTGGCATAATGCATTGTACAATGCTTTGTGGGCCTATAGGGTAACTCCTAAAGAATCCTTAGGGAATTCTTCACATTTCCTAGTTTATGGACAAGAAGCCATCCTCCCATCTCTACAATTTTCCCATGCCTCAAGGGATCAACCACTATCAAGCATGCAACAATGAATAGATACACTCTTGATGGTTGAGGAAGAAAGGGAGAGGGAAGCTAGAAAGAAATTTTCAGCACATCAATAGTTGGTAAAGAGATGGTTTGATAAGTACAAGGATGGACATAAAAACTTTGAAGTAGGAGACCTAGTTCTGAAATCAGACAAAGTGAACGAACCTAAGGGGAAACATTCTAAATTCCAAAATATATGGTTGGGTCCCTACCAAGTTGCTAAGAAAAATGGGATAGGAATATATTGATTGCAAAATCTTAAGGGTGAGCTTGATGCTCTCCCTGTTAATGGTCATTCCCTAAAAAGATTGTTTTCTTAATTCCCATCACAGACATATTTGTACTGTAGGTTCCTCGTTTTGGTTTGCCTTTCTTTACTTTTCTTTAGTTAGAATAGATATTTTCAGTTTTTCTTGGATTATGTTGGGTTTGAGTTATTTTTCTTGATTTGGTTTTAGTTTTAGTTTTAGTTTGGTTTTGATTTTAGTTTTGATTTTAGTTTGGTTATGAAAATTTTTGAATGATATTGATATCTAGTCTCGTGGTGAAACCTGGAAAAACAGTTTCTCTCATTCTAATCCTTCACCATTTGAAACAAAAGTAAGGAGTTCTCATTCAACGAAAGATTCCAACACAGGGATTATTTAAATTTCTATATACATATCAACCAGGGAGTGAACATGTTGTGTGTCTTATGGTTTGGAAAAGTTGAGGGGAATAATGGATTGCGGGAGAGTATAGCCTATGTCTATTGGCAGAGCTGGAAAGGATCCCACTTGTTCCAGCATGTTCATGTTTTTAGTAGCATCAGACAGGTACTTCCACATCAGTTTGTGTAAACATGTGGGAGTCGTCCTTATTACCACTTAGAATCTTAGGAGAATCACTTTATTTAAGTGAATGTACTTTTGTAATAATGTGAGTTTAATTTAATTAAATTCCTAAGTATTTAGCATTAGTAATTAAATTAATTCCTAGTCATTGGATCTAAAGTGAACGTGAGATTATATCTTAGTCATTGATCATTTTAGGAGATCTAAGGTTTTGGACTAAGGGTAATATCAAGATTATAAAAGGACCTAAATGAGAAGAGGAGAAATATTGATGGTACACAAAGAGTAAGTAAACAATCAGGTGTGCAGGGGTAGGGGTCAAGGAAAGGGTGCAAAGGGGAAAGCAAGGGAAGTAGCAACCAACAAGATTGAAGGATTGATCTTGGGTAATAAGCTAGGTTATTTGCTACATTTTTATTTCCTTAGAAGGGCCATTATCCAAGGATGGGATCCTTAATTTTATAAAAATAAAATCATCATAGATCAGTTTTTCCTTCAGGGTTTTTCCCAGAGTTTTTACCCAAGATCACGTGTGAAAATGTGTTTGATTTCCATTTATTGCTTCCATTGATTTATCGTTAATAACCTAGTTGTACTATTATTCAGTAAATGTGTTTGCTCAGAATTAATGATTGGGTGCTAGATTCAGGTTAATTAAAACGGTATCAGAGCTTTGTCTCTGAAGAGAAGCTAGTTTGCACAGATATTGAATTTGGAGCACAGGGGAAAAAAATTAAATTTTTTGCACACTGTGGGTAAAAGAAAAACCAAAGAAAAAAAAAAGGAGAAAATAATAATCGTGCAGGTTGTACACATGATTGGCATACAACAGTCGTCGTATGGATAGCAAAATAAAAAAATAAAATTGATTCCTTTCCCTTAAAAGAAATAGATATCGTCCCAACTGACTCATTCTTGGCACCTTTTTCAATAAATGTCATAAGAAAATAAGGAATAAAAGGAAAACCTATGACAAGCCGGAGTTTTTAAAATCAGGGTGGTATGTAGATATCTTTGTTGGGGATATGGACGCTCATTGGTAGCGGAGTAAGGTATATGATATCGGGTGACTCCATCAGGGCTATGGATGCTCCCTGACAGCGGAGCGACACAAAGAGGAGGTATCAAATACTAAGAAATTGGAAATATAACTTCCTTTTGTTAGTTGTGCTTTCCTACCTAGCTCCTGCCTAATAGAACATAGAATATTTTTTTGAGGAAAAGTGGCATGAAATAGACCAAGTCCCCACACTCGGATGAATATGAATGTTCCCCAGATCATATGTATACAAATTTATAAATGATTTTTTAGTTATTATCTTAAATTGAAGGCTGACTCCTAAAGGTGCATATTATTACAGCTAAGGTAAGGAGGAGAGATTTTGGTTTCACCTAGTGAATCGCCATTTGTTGAGCACTCAAAACACCCTCAAAATTTTTGAAATTTTGGAGTACCACTTTACTTCATTTTCATTTTGGACTTTGATTGTATATGATCGTAGTTTAATTCAAGACCTTTCTTGAGTAACTTCTCTCTTCCTATTGTATCCCAAGCCTAATTTGAATGACCATCTAGAGGAAGAAAACACATTTGGTTTCATACTTGAGCGAAAGGGGTTTTAGGACTTAGGGATTTTGAAGCAAAAGAGAAAAACATTTTATATCCTTGATTTTCCCAATCACCAACGGGAAATTTTGTCAATCGTCGATGTTTCATCGGGTGTCAATCGTCTTTACGCACAAAATCCACAAAAAGCCAACAAACTCGTCGATCATCGATGCTCGTCGATCATCGATGCTCATCGACCATCGATGTCGGTCGTCGCACATAGCAAATCATTTGAGGTGAGTCGTAAGATCATCAAAGTCGATGTATTGAACCAAACGAATTAATCGTGGTCATCCAACATTAACATCGAGTTGATTCTAGTCGTTGATACCCTAAACTCATATCTGCACAACCCCGGATTTTTTAATGTGCATGTCATTTTTGACACGTCATCTACCACATGGACTTATGTACTACCACCTCATCTGTTACGACATCTGCCACATCAGCAGGGAAACTCTGGATTGACATGTCAATCATGCCATGTCACTCACGATGTCATCTTATATGGTCTTCTTATGACCATCAATTCTCAAGGAATTTAAGCAATAGAATGGGAAACATAAACATCATGAAAATGTGCCCACGTCGATGAAGTTCATCGGCCATCCGCTAGGTATGTTCTCTTTTGCGAAAGAACGATAGGAAGAGTCTCCCTGCCAGTGGTCGATTTTCCATTGGACAAGGGTTGTTCTCTCTCCCAAATCACCTTTATAACACATACGAGATAACACCAATGGAAAATTTCAAAAATGAAGTGCCTTCAATATGAACCGTCCATAATTTACTAGTGGTTAATCCTGATCGTTGATAGCTTGAATGAGTAATTGAATGGTCATGTAGGTTCTTAGAAAAAATCATGCTCACACCTGATTATATCACCATAGGATAGACAATGAAACGTCTCCACGTCAGTCTCGGTGCTTACAGTTAACACATTAGATGACCACTCACCCACTATGTCACTATACCGACGCATGTACTAGATATGTCATCACTTTGGAAAACATGCTACGTGATAACAAGAAAATGGAGCATCTGATGTATGATCTCATCAGGATAGGAAATAAAACTATAGCATGAAACAATCCTAAGATAGTTGACAACCTCACGTCCCCGAACCCCAACGAGAACGCTCACTATGCGCCAAATCACGAGAATTTTAAAATCATCAATGAACTAAAATGACAGCCTCCCCACATCGTTGTTCGACATAACTCATTAATGTCTATCATGACACAAATGTTGAATTCAAACCTCCAATATTTGCAAAGATTTTGTCATACTCAGTGAGTGTAATTACCAGATCTGATTGAAAAAAGGTAGAATATACAAGCACGAGTGTTCCTAGCTTATGCATTCTGTTCAATTGAGCGCTTGGTAAAATTCATGTAGCTAAGAGATTTCTAAAATCAAATATTGTGCACAATAGAGCTTGGGTATTGCAGAATTATGAGTGCGGTGACTAGAACCAGTAAGTGTTGAGTTTAATTTATGATTGTTTATCTAGAGATGTGTTTCAATCTTTGTAATTTATATGTTTATTACATGGATGTGAAATAATGGTGAGCTCAACGACGTGTTTTTGGTGCAAGAAAATTCCACCACAAATACCATCAACTCAACAATCCCTGAAAATGCCCAAGGGGAAGAACATACAGATTTGCAAAGCTTCGAGTCGAGCCACTGTTGGAGAGACAAAGCATGTGCCAAAAGTAGAACCTATAATTAAGATATCGCAGAAGAAGGTTTTCACTCAACCACCATTGTATAGATAAATTGATTCGAGCACCGCTTCGAAGGTACTTTTTTCCACCTTGAATGAATTATTCAATAAAATACATCAAGAGCATTTGATGTTCGGAAAAACCTAGTCATCTAGGATTCTAACTTCTGGGTCACTAAGGGGTGTAAATTTTCCAAACTTTACACCCCACAGTGACCTAGAAGTTAGAATCCTAGACGACTAGGTTTTTCCGAACATCAAATGCTCCTTATTGCACATGGTAGCCTCCAGGACCCCTATCCTACCTTGCATAGAGGATTTAAAATGTATAATCAATCACATGGATGTTGATAAGTGTTTGATAAATGATGTGCAAGGGAAGTGTGTGGGAGTATTTATGTTAGTAGAAGTAAACAAGTATTATAAGCTCAAGGAACCTGAAGTCAAGCTAAACGTTGATTTTGTGGATAAATTCTATGAAAGGCACAATGCCAGCAGACTACTAGCATCCTGGTGGAAAGAGGACAGAAAAATTGTAAACAGAACTACCAGATGGTATAGTACTATAAACCTAATAGAGCCCTACATGTATTTAATGGCATTGATATGTTGGTTGTATGGGGACAAAGATTGCTCTAGGTTCTTTGAGGCTTGGATGCCCATAGCCTACAATGTGGCAATGTCGGGAAGTACTTTCAATTGGAGAGCCATCATCTCCAAACAACTAAGTACAAGAATAGAGCAAGCCCAAAACCCAAATCTAGGAGATGTACCCTCCTTTTACATGGCATCGTATTCGCTAGATGTAATATGTGTCAGAAACATATTTTCAAGGATGGGCCTGAGTTGGCATGTATCAGAGCTACCTATTCAATATTTTAGTGCCCTATGGGAGAATACGTACAAGAACTCTTATGTCATGATATGTGATGAATTTCTAGCTAGGTTACACTTCATTATTTTTAAACAAGAGTGCCCAAGGCTCTAAAAGTCAGCTAAAAAGATAATCTCCCTGATAGGACATTGGTATCGTGAGTAGAAGAGTACTTATAGCATAATTTTTGGAGCCACAGGAACTCCACACCTGTTTCTAGCCTTTGTGCCAGACCGATTGGTACTAGGAGAAATTTGCTATCAAACCATTTTGCAAGGTTTTAATGCTTCATTGGTTAAGGACAAGAAGAAAGCTTCAATCCCATATGGCTTCCAAGTGGGATACAATTTCGTAAAAGATACCACACAGGAAAAACAAGAAGGCCTAAGTCACTTGGAATATAGGTTCCCGATAGGAAGGTACCGCAAGCATGACCCTAAGAATTTACTATCCAAACATGTTGGACATGTGGTATCATATTGGCCATATGCACATGATAAATTTGAAGACGAAGCCTTCACATAAAATGCACAAGACTGGGATGAAATGCTTCAAAGGAAATCCAACTCAAACTTAATGTTGTTTAAGGCCATGTCTATGGATGAACAAATTGATTTGATCAATCAAACAACAAAAGCAGTTGTATAGGAACAGACTAAAAGAGGGAGAGAGGAACAAGAAGAAATAAGAGTTGAAGGAGAAAGACTCCTAGCAGATGTTAAAAGGAGAATTCATGAATCTTAGCAAAGCTTGGCAGTGGAGGCATTAGAGCAACAGAGGCAGATTGAAGAGGAAACAAATATTGGGGAAGTTGAGTAGATGCCTCAACGAGAAGACATATTATAAAGGGTTAGCACTCAAACAAATCTAAGCACAAAGCAGGTGCAGATAGAAAAGCTAGGAAGAGTTGTAGCACCAAAGAGACTGATAGAGGCACCAACCACAATAGTATTGGCCCATGTAATTATAGATTTGATAACAATTTATGATGATGATAGTGATGATGTAGATACTTCAGTAGTTCCCATATTAAATGAGTCCAACACAGAGGAAAAGGTAAATACAACCCCTAAAAGACCATCGAAAATCCCAGAGGAAAAGCGCTAAATCCCATCAAAAACTTGTCAGATCACAAATCCGAAGAATCACACTACCCCAAACGAAGAAGAGTCTAATTGGGCCTCATCTTCATATGTGATTCATATTGTTGAGTAAAATGGAATCCAACCCCCTCAACAAGTTCTATAATGGTCCTCCCATACCTAAACTTGGAAAATTGCATAAAGTCATTAGCTAGTGTGAATTTTGACGAAGATAACTAATGTGAATTACTTATGTGGCTTTTACATTAAATTGTGACTCACTTTTTATGATCCTAAGGACTCTTATATCCATGATGGTTGGTATCACTTGATTCACTGAGCCCATGCTTGACGATGATGCACCCCTTGACATGGTCCTTTGAAGGACGTTGGTGATGCCTTACCGACACTTCATGGAGGATTTTACAACCTTGATGATGATTGTTGGGTTGCATGATGACTTGACATGCCTTTTGGTATACCTCACCACCTCCTGGACCTAAGATGCTGTACTTTTGAGTTGGGACATTGTATGTGCAACCTGACGTGTCACCTCGAGCCCTTGATGACATCATACACCCCTTGAGGACGTTGGAGCTTACATTGATGGTGTTGCCCTTGATGATGATAGTATGACACTTTGGAGAGGTGATGGAGCCTTCCTCCTTGATAGCATCATGGTTTTGGCCTTAGATGTTGCACATGTGATCACATCACACTTGAGGATGATGGACACATGCTTGAGCAAACCTAGCACTTGTGATTATGAGTTGGCACTTTTGATGAGGAAATGTGACCTTGATGAGGAGGCATGACCTTTGATGATACCTTGCACCTTTTCAGGAGAGACATGACCTTTGAAGCACCTACAACCCATTTGGAGATGATAACACCTTTATGGAGCATAGATGATTTTAGGGGCTAAATTTCACAAATGGACTATTTTTCCATGGTTTTTCCCAAAAAAGATTCGTCAATTTCCATTTTTTTCTAAAAACGATTCACCCAAATTCCATAGAATAAAATTATTTTACCTTAAAATTCGTCAAAATGTTAGAGAAACTATACACAATCCTTAGAAATTTGAATATTTTTACAAAACTATTGCCAAAAAATTTACATTTTTCATATTAAGGACTAGTAAGATTAACCCAGATTTCTACATTTTAATATAAATTTCCTTCCTTAAAATTATCATTGTTGTGGAGCCTTCTACACTCACATGTGTCGGATTTTTATAGGACGCTATCATGTTTTAGCATTGTATCTTTATCTTAGAGGCATTTTGGGGGGTCTACCTAGACCTATCCACCTTGTATCATGGATTTGTATGTTTTAGGGGCTTCTTAGGAAGGTGAAGCCTTTGGTTTTCCCTTACAAGTAGAGGAAGTGCTCCCTCATTTGTAAATTATAGCAACTTGTGGAGGATTACTACTACTCTTTTCTTGCACTATGGATGACTAATGTGCCTTCTTTGGGAGATGCTCTTTGGATGCTTTTCAAGTTTTGATGGATGATTTTCATGGTTAGGGTTTCATAAATGATCATTGATTTACCTAATAAGTGCTCTTTCTAAATATTTGTTTGTTTATTTCTTGAATGTATTAAGTGTTAATGTGTTTATCAAAGTGGTGATAGTACATGTTAACTTGTATTTCTCTTGAATAAATTTGATCTTGAAACCCTAGGAAGGTTTGTAGTGGACTACCTTCCCTTGTTATTATTGATTTAAAGCTTGTTAAAGGACATAGGGAAATTTTCTAGGGTTTGCAGTGGACTACTCTAGGTCTTTTCCTATAGGATAGATTTCTAGGGTTTGTAGTGGACTACCCTAGTGATCATTATATTGGTTAACTCCTTAAGGTTTGTAGTGGGCTACTTTACGGTTTTACCCAAAGCTTAACTTTGTCTCCCAAGAAAGTTCATAGTTTGACCCCATATGCCCAAGAGGAATAAACAATACTAGTCTTTCTCCCTTCTAGCAAATTTTAAACCCTAACTTTTCACCTCTTCCTTTGTTGTCCTAGTATTAGATTGGGGTTTACTGTATTTTTCCTCAATTTTCAACTATCATTGAACTTGACGTCTAGGGTTGCATTGGCATCTTTGACCTTGAAGCACATATTCACATCATTTATTGCATTGTTATTGTAATTTTAAGCCCCTTAGGGCTTGATGTCTTGTATGTTCTAGGGATGTTGTGTGCCATCTATCATTTCAACAAGTATTTGTTAACTAAACCCTAGTTTAATTTGTATTTTCATCCCTATTTTATTGCATGCTTAACTTGTTTAAAGGGCGGATTTATTTTTGTTGTTGTAACTTGACATATTGTTGAAGTCATCATCTTTCATACAAGTTTTATAACAGACATAGTTTTTTTCTGGATTTGTAATGTTTGGGGTATCTCTTTGATTTACTTTGACTTGCTAAATATCATTAATTGTCCAATATATATATATATATATATATATATATATATATATATTGCTTCATTAAAACACCTTGCACCTACCTTGACTACCTTGATCTAGTGGTGGTGTGTTTGAGTAACCAATATAGGAGGTCGTAAACTTGATGCATTCTTGCTACTTGATTAATTGAGGTTGCTAGGGAAGCCTCCCTTGTATTGGATCCATCCTTCACTAAAACGAGGGAAGTCATTTGCTAAGGTGACAGCGTAAATACTTCCATGTTACACTTGTCTTAGCCCTTGTGAAAGGTTTTACACGAAAGTGCTAGATTTTGTGACAACATTTTGGTGTTGTTGTCAAGGAGAATTGAGTCATTTTTCCTTGATATATGAAGTATACACTTCAATATTCATTGGTGAGTATACATCAAAGCCTATCATAGTGTGCCCATCTCGTGACTCCGTTGAGGGAAGAAGTTATTTTCTGTATGCAAATTTTGATGAACCTCGTCTAGTGAGCTCATTTAGCGACTCCATGTCAAGAGAACCCAAGTGTTGAAAACACTAATCCCAGACATAATAGAAGATTTGTTAATCCTACCAAGGTCTACAAGAGGAGACCTCCTCTCAACTCCCCTGTAGTAAAGTCCTTGTTTGGTCAAAGGCTTCATTTATCGCCAATGGCTTTACAACCATGAGTTACCAATGCCTTCAAGCCTTTAGACATGTCCAGAATCCGTGGGTACCCTCATGACATGCCCGAAAAGTTTGATAAGTTGTTGCCTAAATTTCCTGGTAACAATGTCATCACTATTGAAGAGCATGTGAATACCTTTTATGCATGTTTTCAAAACCATCCACTTAATAATGATGATGAAGATGTATTCATGTAGATTTTTGTTGCCTCTCTAGTAGAAAATGAAAGAAAGCGGTTTAATAACCTTCCTGATAAGAGTATTAAGACCTAGAAATATTTTCATGGTACCTATATGAAAAGATAGGGAACCAATAAGGATGGTAGGTTATTGTTGGTACAATTTAATGAGATGAAGAAAAAGGAGAATGAGTCAGTAAAGGAGTTTGATACAATATTTGACAATTTACTATAGCAAATTCCTGATGACATTAGTGCAAAGGATGGTGTTTCCTTTCTCCAATATGCAGAAGCCTTTGAAGGGAAATTTGGATCCATGCTTAGGGACAAGTCCCAAAAAAATCTTATAGAAGCACAAGAATGTGTTACTAATATTGAGGAAAACGTCTTGGTTTCTAAGGTAGACCCTTGTCATGCTCCTCATGCCAATGCTAAGACCAAGCCTAGAACTTTAAATAATGTTGAACCTACTCAAGACCCTGTAATACTTTTATCCCAAAGGCTTGATCAAATGACAATTGAATTCTTGCAATCTCAAAATATCCTTATGAACAAAGTGACTAACCTAAGGAAATCTCAATAACAAGGTCTTCCTCCTAGGCCTCAATACAATAATAATCGACAACAAAGAGGAAACCAAGGATGGAAGCCTAGGCCCTCTAATGAACAAAGAGTTTCTAATACCCTTGCACCTACTAATATGGTTAATCAAGAAGTTGTTTCTTGGTGCTTACCTTGTGGTGATTCATGTTGGGAATATGAATGCCCTAGACTTCATAATAATGATAATAACAAGGACCCTAACAATTGTGAACACATGAACTATATTGAGACGTTAGATCCTATTTATACCATATCATCCCAAGAATTCTACAATGTTACTATGGAACAACTTGAATAAAGCAAACAAGAGGTTGCTAGGATGGCTAGATTAGAACTTTTGAACCAAATGGATGAGGAATCTAAGGAAAAACTTAGGAGAGATAGTACTTGACGTATTCTAGAAGAAAGAAGGCACCTAAGACTTCTCCTAGTGATCCCAAACCTCCTCAAAAATGGGCAAGATGCCCTTTACCATTGGACACTAGTGTTGCTCCTCAACCAACTTTGCCCAAGTGTGATGATATAGATATGAATATTGACATGACTAGTGTCTTGGCAAAGATTAATATACCTATCCCTCTTACTAAGCAATGGATATTCCTTCTCCAAGGGATAAGGTTAAGATATTCCTAAGCATCCAAGATGAGTCAGTGGATCCTATTGTAGTATCACAAGCTATACATTACGATCGTAAAAATCACGAATATGCACCTTTTTTCATCTCTTTGGTAGTAAATGACCTTTTGCTTCACAATTGTATGCTTGATTTTGGGGTTTCTGCCAATGTGATGTCTTTAAAGGTCATGAATCAATTAGGTTTGAAAATTACAAGGCCTTATAGGAATGTATGTGGGATTGATTAGAAATTAGTCAAGGTATGTGGCTTGATTAAAGCTCATAAGGTTACCTTGTCTGCTTATCATGACATTTCTATTTTAATGGATGTTGTAGTAATTGATGTGTTTGATGCTTGGGGAACGTTATTGCCTAGGAAGTGGGGTGCAACTTTGGTTGGTAACCTCTAGATAAATTTATACTATGCAACCATCCCAATTGGAGATGGAAGCTATGCCACTCTACATAGCCATCATATGGTTAGAAACCATGTAGAAGATCCTAACAATAGGGATGCTTGGAGTGAGAATGAATTTGAGGAACTAGAGATATGTGCAAGATTAAGTGGAGCAAACCATAATGGAAAAACTTATGAAACTTGTGAAGAACCAATCGTTCTTCCCTCTCCTAATGTTAATTCTTCCCAAGACTTAGCTGTATTTTCTTTCACACATGATGATATTAATGACATAATTTTTCCAAAAGGAAAGGATTATAGAGAACAACTTATGAAGTACGAGGATAAAGATCCAGGGTCTATTATGATTTTAAATCAAGGTAATGAAGGAGCCTTATATTTGTGTGAAGATGATCAGAAGAGCATTGCCTTGATCAAGTCCCACCCCCCTCCATTATTTCAATTAAGGAACACTCAAGATGGTAAAGGAATGGTTGATCTTAAAGCAAGGACGGAATATTTTCAAAGAGGAAGGTTAGTACTTATGTGGGACAAGAGAAAAAGGAAAGCCAAATATGCAAAAGGGGTTTGGTAGTTTATGGCATGACCCTCACAAGATTGAGAAGAAGTCTAGAATTAGTTCCTTTTATTTGACCATACCTGAGGGAAGGAAGTTGTCATTACACATTGATGGATCCCTTCTCAAACCCTACCATCTAGAAGGAACCTAACTTCTTTAGTTTAGAGTAGTATAACGTTAGGTCATGTTGTGTGATTGCATCTTGATTGTATTTTATTTTATTGATGTTACTTATTGATTGATCTTATGCATACATGATGGCTTAGCTAATACATGTTCTAAAAAATTATACACACACACACACACACACACACACACACACACACACACACACACACACACACACACACATATATATATGAAAATGAAAAGAGTTTTCTCGTACTTATTTTATACTTTTCATATACCTAAGTGGATCATATCCCCCCACCATTTTGTTACTGATGATTTTATGTTAGAATGTAGCAGGAGATTTTTAAAGTGATACAGGTACATGTTGCAAGTCTTGGAGTGTTAGAGATGTTGAGGTTCTCATACGCTCTATGGTGAGCACATGTCTCCATTTTGGAGAAAGATGTTACCCCCTCTCACCTAGGGGTAACCAGAGGAGATCATTCTTCATGATCCACATTGTAGACAGGGTCCTAGAGATGATGACCATCTTTCTCCACAGACACCAGCCCCTCAAATGCCTCTTCCTCATCATTTCTTAGCTCATTCACTTGGTCAGCAGACTCATATGATGATGGTGGTCCAACACACATGAGGTACATTAGCCATTGTTTCATACAAAGCGTTGCATTTAATCTATTGGGTATTTACATAAGGATCATGGGTTGAAGTCAGATAATGAATCATGATGCTTACAAGTTATGTTTTTTGCCTTATTTCATCTTGGTGGCCATCATAAGTATTCTAGTCAAGTGTTGTCACTCTTAGGGAAAATGGTACTACTAGGAGGCCTTGATAGGGGAATTGCACTAGTACCTAATTTCCATCTATATTCCTCCTATTGTCCTATCTTTTGGAAATGGTTGTTAGATGTATCCCAAAAAGGTCCACGCTTCATTCTCATATGAGAAGAAGGGACTTGAATACATGAGGTTGATGCAGTTGGTAAAAAGAATGGAAAGAACATGCGATAAATTCAAAATGCAAAGAATAATAACAGGATATGAATGATAAATCAAAAGCCAAGTTAGCTTGAGCTCTACCCCCTCACTATGAGTCCATCACCCTAAGCCCTAATGCAACGAATGCATATTTAAAGAAAGGACTTAATTGAACTATCTCGATGAAACCTAAAAAGGGGCTTGCAAAGCAATTAATTAATATCAAAAGGTAAGATAGGGGTGGAAAGAAACAATGCCAAGGAAAGGGTAACTCAACGCAACAAGTGCTCCCTCCATTAAGTTTTCACTGTTCTTATTAGGTTACTTCCAAATTACATGAGCACTCAATGCATTTCCAAAACAACAGTATAAAGAGGATCACTAAAAGAAACACAATCACAAGGTACGCAACATTTTGTCCTGGGAAACCCTCATGGGGGAGAAAACCCAGCAAAAGCTTCCTCAATAATAGATTGCCAATACAATGCCAAGACTAAGACCAAAACACCAAAGACAGACTGAGACTGAGCATGTGACTCTCTTCTCCTTCCTCCTGCAACTTCAACTTCCTTCAAGATATGTGCACTAGATAATTGAGTGAGTGTGTGTAAATGAGACACCAACCTCACATATAAATACAAGTGTGAGATGGCACTAGGGTTGTGTCTCTTCACTTGGTTGAGTCGACTTCTCCTAGAAGTGGCTAAAACCACTTTATAATTACTAGGGGCCGACTTTACAAATACCACTATACAAATCCACAAAAGGGGATTTGATCTTATCCAAGACCCGACTTGATCAATCCGCAAAAGGGGATTTGATCTATAAAATAATAACTCAAACATAATTAGAATATTCTTCGAAGTTACAATATTTCAACACTCCTCCTTAACGAGAAGGGTATTCTACTGACAAGACTCAATACAACATCATCAAGAGAAGGAGAGGGCATCATCAACAGCAACATTTGGAACACTAACCGACACATCTACAAATCATCGAAATTTTTTCTCATCATCAATATCATCATCGTTTACAACATGGAGCTGGAGTAACATCATCATCATGAAGTTGGAACATCAACATCAATAGCACGAAGCTGGAACAACAACATCATCAACAACACGAAGCTGGAACAACATCATCAGCAGCACGAAGCTGGAGCATCATCATCAACAGCACGAAGTTGGAACAACATCATCAACATGTGGCAACAGAATGAGGCAGGTGCATCAACAACAACAGTTGTGGTACTCTGACAGACCGTCCTTACCGGTCCTTCTGGATCTGCCCAGGAATCATAAGACTCCCTAGGATATAAAATCCTAACAAGCTACCAGGTGGTACTCTAACAAACCGTCCTTATCGGGCCTTCGCGATCTACCCAGGAACCATAAGATTCCCTAGGATATAAAATCTTAACTGAGCTACCACTACTAACCACAGTTGGCATATACATGCATAGGTACTTTGATAGACAGTCTTTACGGGACCTTCTGGATCTACCCAAGGATGATCAAAATCATAACGGAGCTACCCATTGTTGGTCAGGATACCATAGTATCATTAGGATCACTCCCCCTTTCGAGGGAAGTCCTTTCGGACTACACCAAGCTTGTCTTAGAAGTACTCAAACTTCACACGAGACAAAGGCTTGGTCAACACATCTGCAACCTGCTCATATGTACCAACATATTGGAGCTTTATAGCGCCCTCTGCACCATATCACGAATGTAGTGGTATCTTATCTCTATGTGCTTCAACTTATCATGGAACATTGGGTTCTCTGTCATCTTTATACAACTTTGGTTATCACATAGTATCACGGTGGCTTCCATCTCCAAATCGAACAGACATGTCAACAACTTTTGAAGCCATATGGCTTCACAACTGGCAGAACATGCTGCAATGTACTCTACTTATGTCGTGTTGAGAGCAATACTAGATTGCTTCCTGCTTTGCCATGAAGTCATGGTTGACCCCAAACTGAAACAACATCATGAATGCTCTTTCTGTCTGAAGCACTTCCAACCCAATCTGAATCAGTATAACCATACAGAGTGAATTCACGATCTCTAGTATAACAAAGACCATAATCCAGCGTACCATTAAGGTATCTCATCACATGCTTTGCAGCTACAAGGTGAACACGTCTAGGTTCCACTAGATATTGACTCAAGGTGTTTACAACAAAGCATATATATGGCCTGGTATTCGCAGATACATCAACGATCCAATAATTTGTCTGTATAGAGTAGCATCAACCAACTCTAACAAAGTATCAAATAGGAGCTTCAAATTCGTTTCCATCGGTGTGTCCATGGCTTTACATTCCAACATGTCAAATCTCTTCACTATTTCAACTACATACTTCCCTTGGTTAAGGAAGATCTTCTCTTGGCTCTACCAAACTTCAAGACCTAAGAAATAATGCATTGGACCCAGGTCTTTTATCTCAAGCTCTGCAACGAGCTTCTTCTTGCAATCTGTGATGAGATTTTATTTTCCTATCAAGAATAAATCATCCACATATAGTAGCAATATAACTGGCTCATCATTCATAACCTTGAAGTATAGGTTACGATCAACTTTACTCTTGGTAAAGCCCAAGCTTGTCAAGAAACTAATAATTATGCCATACCAATCTCTAGGAGCTTGCTTCAACCCATACAGAGCTTTCTTCAACCTGCAGACATGAGTCTTTCTATATTCAACTTCAAACACTTGTGGTTGTTCTATATACACTTATTCTTCAATAACACCATTTAAGAAAGTTTTTTTCACATCCCTCTGGTGCAACTTCCACTTCATTTTGGCTGCAAGAACTATGATGGTTCTGATAGAAGTCTATCTGGCTACAGGAGTAAATGTTTCTTCATATTGAATACCTTCCTTTTGAGAAAATCCACGAGCCACAAATCTCGCCTTATTTTTTTCAATGCTTTTGTCTTCTGCATGTTTTATTTTGTATATCCACTTGGAAGATACCACATCTTTGTTCTTTGGTCTAGGAACTACTTCTCACACATCATTCTTTATAATGGACTGGTATTCTTCTGTCATGGCGTCCATCCATTATTTCTTTTGAGCGGCTTCTTCAAAGCAAGTAGGTTTCTTCTCTACGAGATCACACATCAAGGCCATATAGTTGGAGAATGGCTTAGGCTTCTTGATTTGTCTCATGGTTCCTTTTGGGGCACCATACTTCTCTACATCTTGAATAAGTTCTCTCGCCCAAGCTGGATTTCTCTTGTGAGAGATCGTCATATGGGAAGGTTCTTGAGATTCTATCATATCATAATCTTCTGGAATCTCATCATCAGAGGTAATTGTAACTTCCTTCACGGGTTCTGCAACTCTGAGAGCTACAGTTTCTTCTTCATATACTTCTTCAAGTTGGCATTTTCTTGATCTTTTGAGTGTTGCATCTTCATCAAAGGTTACATCTTTGATGATCACTATGATGGTAACCTAGTATGTAAATTCTGAAGGCCTTAGAGACCTCACAATATCCAACAAATATTCCCTTTTTTCCTGAAGGATCCAACTTAGTTCTCTTTTCTTTTGGAATGTGTACAAATACTGGACAACCAAATATTTTGAGATGGCTTACTTCTGGCTTCTTTCCAGTGAACATTTCTTCGGGAGTTTTGAATCCAAGTGCCCTATGGGATAATCTGTTTTGGACATATACTGATGTTCTTGTTGCTTCATCCCATAAGTGCATTGGAAGATATTGATCGTGAATCATAGTCTTTATTGACTCCATGATCGTTCCATTCTTTCTTTTTGCTACACCATTTTGTTGATGATTATAGGGAGTGGGGAGCTCCCTCTTAATCCTAGCATCTCTGCAAAAGCTTCCAAAATCATTTGAAGTGTACTCTCCTCCATTGTCTGACCTAAGTATCTTGATTTTCCTTTCGAAGAGGTTTTCTACCAAGGCTTTGAATTCTTTGAACTTTCCAAGTACTTCATCTTTTGACTTTAAGAAATAAACCCAAATCTTACGAGAGTAATCATCAATAAAAGATACATAGTATACATACCCTCTTAGAGAGGTTGATGGCATTGGATCACATACATCTGAGTGGACAAGTTCCAAAATTCATTTTGTTTTACTGTCGCTATTTGGAAAAGCATTATTTATGTTCTTTCCTTGTGCACATCCCTTGCATACACCTTCATGATCAACCTTTAGTTCTAGTAAACATGTAACTGCCTTGCTTACATATGGTAAGGCTTTGTAGTTGATGTGAGCTAGTCTTCTATGCCAAAGTTCACAAGGACTTTCAGTAGAGTGAGTCAAGGCTACATCTGAGTGACCCTTTAACTTGTATAAACCACCTTCTTTTATTCCAATAACAACTGCATCTTCTATAGTTTTTCCTTTAGACCACATAAGAACTTCATCATCTAGAAAGTACGTTCTTTTTCAAACCTGGTACATAGAGTACATCCTTCATTCTCATCGGAGTTCTTGAATCAAGTTTGTAGGTGGCTTCTCTCGTTCCTTTGATAGGGTACTAATAATCATCTCCCAGTGAAACTTTATGGGCGGGAGTCCTTCTCTATAAGTCTGGAAAGAGTGTTTTTTTTACCTGTCATGTGCTTAGAGGCACCACTATCTATGAGCCAAGTATCCTCTTCAGGTGTCACAGATCCTGAGAGAGCGAAAAACAAAACATGTTCTTCAATCTCTTATTTAGCTAACTTGTTGGGTGGCTCATCATCTTCAACTGCATGGGCATGATGTATTTTGTTATTTCTCTTCTTGTATTCTTCCCTTCTGAAAGGATAATTCTTAGCAATGTGTCTCATCTTATCACAATGATAACACTAGTAGGAGGAGAAATATTTTCCCTTTCTTTGACTCTTATGATATTTCTAGAATCTCTTTAGAAAGTAAGACTCTATGAAAGTGAGTCTCCTTTTGAAAATGAGACTTTCCCTTTCCACCCTTAGCATGAGCAGTTAGGGCTTGATCTTCATCTCTTAATAGAACGGCTTCTCAATTAGCCACTCTTGCTTCTTCTTGAACACATTCTTCCCATAAACTATCAAATTGGAGTTTCTCTTTTCTTGCACAAATTGTTTGGATGAAGGAATCCCAAGGTCTTGTGAGACCATTAAGAGTTGTCATCACGAGTTCATCTTCATCTAAGTTGTCTCCAATTGCCTCTAATTATTCCTTGAATTGAGAAACCCTAGAGAAATAGTCTTGAACTGTTTCTCCTTTTTGCATCTTTGTATTCTTGAGTTGGGTTCTCAAGTTCATCTTCTGGTTGATGTTCCTTCCTTCATACAATCTGATTAGGGCATCAAACATATCTTTTGGAGTATTCTTAGAAGATACTTGAGGGATCAAGTGGTCTTTAATGGAATTTGCAATTATTATTTTAGCCTTAATCATATCCTTTTTGTACTTCTCTTTGGTTGCATTTCCTTCGGGCTCTGGTACATTTTCTTTCATGAATTTTGCAAGGTCATTCTCTTCAAGAATGAGTCCAATTCTATACTTCCAAGCACAGAAATTTTCCACACTTTCTAACTTGTCATCAAGCTTGGTGCTTGCAGACTTCTTGACATGGAGCTAAGAAAATGACCAGAAAATGAAAGTGCTCAAAAAATGAAACTGAGCTTACCGAGAGATGTGCTTGGCTGAAGCGAGTTTGTTGGAGCTCACTGTTTTGAAAAGTCCAAGTTTTACCCCTTGAAACTGGTCTTGCGCACTTCTGGACTAGTGCTTCTGGTAGTGTTTCTGGTTTCCTGGTTTTCTAGTATCAGTCAAAACTAGGATTTGATTTTCCGGATAATCCAACCACTGAAAAAGTTCGCTCAAGCTATCAAAAGAAACGCTAGTGTAGTGTGCACTTCCCAAGGTGGTCTTTTGTCAAAAATTCATCTTCATAAAGCCCTATTTTCTTGTACGACAACAGAGGCGTCTAGATACCCAGTGAAAGATGCTTTATTCAGTCAAGCTTTGATACCATGTTAACGTTTTATTGTTGTTATTAGGTTACTTCCAAATTACATGAGCATTCAATGCATTTCCAAAACAACAGTATAAAGAGGATCACTGAAAAAAACACAATCACAAGGTATGTAGCATTTTATCCTAGGAAACCCTCATGGGGGAGAAAACCCAGCAAAAACTTCCTCAATAATAGATTGCCAATACAATGCCAAGACTAAGACCAAAACACCAAAGACAGACCAAGACTGAGCATGCGCCTATCTTCTCCTTCCTCCTGCAACTTCAACTTCCTCCAAAATATGTGCACTAGATAAGTGAGTGAGTGAGTGTAAATGAGACACCAACCTCACATATAAATACAAGTGTGAGATGGCGCTAGGGTTGTGTCTCTTCACTTGGTTGAGCGAACTTCTCCTAGAAGGAGCTAAAACCACTTTATAATTACTATTGACTGACTTTACAAATACCACTATACAAATACGATTTGACCAATCCACAAAAGGGGATTTGATCTTATACATGACCCAACTTGATCAATCCACTAAAGGGGATTTGATCTATAAAATAATAACTCAAATATAATTAGAATATTCTTCGAATTTACAATATTTCAACACCTTCTACAAAGATGCTCATGGAGACGAACAGTGTTGCATATCAATGACACCATGACTATGAAGTAAACCCCATGTCATACCACTCACACTTAAATTTTGATGTTTCTCGAGAAATACTCCTCTACTTGGCTACTAGCACACTTAACAGGGTTCTATAATGGTCCTCCCATACCTAAACTTGGAAAATTGCATAAATTCATAAGCTTGTGTGAAGTTTGAAGATACCTAATGTGAATTACTTACATGGCTTTTGCATTAAATTGCAACTCACCTTTTATGATCCTAATGGCTCTTCTATCCATGATGGTTGGTCTCACTTTATTCATTGAGCCCATGCTTGATGATGATGCACCCCTTCATATGGTCCTTTGAAGGACGTTGGTGATGCTTCCTTGACACTTCATGGAGGACGTTGCAGCCTTGATGATGAGCATTGATCTTTATGATGACTTCGCATGCCTCTCGGCATCCCTTGCCACCTCCTAGACCTGGGATGTTGCACGTTTGAGTTGGGATGTTGCATATGGAGCCTAACGTATCGGCTCGAGTCCTTGATGATGTCATACACCCCTTGAGGACACTGGAGCTTGGATTTATGAAATTTCCCTTGATGATGATAATATGTCGCTTTGGAGAGGTGGTGGAGTCGCACTCCTTGATGATGTCATGGTTTTGGCCTTGAACGTTGCACATGTGGAGTTGACATCATGCTTGAGGATGATGGACACATGCTTGGGCCGACCTAGCTCTTGTGATGATGAGTCAACACTTTTTATGAGGAGATGTGACCTTGATGAGGATGCATGACCGTCGATGATACCTTGCACCTCTTGCAGAGAGACATGACCTTTGGAGCACCTACAACCCATTTGGAGATGACACCACCTTTTTGGAGCCTTCTACACTCACAAGTGTGGGGTTTTTAGAGGACGTTTTTATGTTTTAGCATTGTATCTTTATCTTAGAGGCATTTTGTGGGTCCACCCAGACCTATCCATCTTGTATCATGGATTTGTATGTTTTAAGGGCTTCTTAGAGAGGTGAAGTGCTTGGTTTCCTCATATAAGTAGAGGAAGTGCACCCTCATTTGCAAATCATAGCAACTTGTAGAGATTACTACTACTCTTCTCTTCTTTACTTCTCTTGCACTATGGATGACTTATGTGCCTTCTTTGGGAGATGTTATTTGAATACTTTTCAAGTTTTGATGAATGAATTTCATGGTTAGGGTTCTGTGGATGATCATTGATTTACTTAGTAAGTGCTCTTTCTAAATCTTTGTTGGATTATTTATTTGATGTATTAAGTGTTAATGTGATTATCAAAGTGGTGATAGTACATGTTACCTTGTATTTTTCTTCAATAAAACTTATCTTGAAACCCTGGGAAGGTTTGTAGTGGACTACCTTCCCTTCAATGATTCAAAGCTTGTTAAAGGACATAGGGAAATTTTCTAGGGTTTGTAGTGGACTACTCTAGGTATTTTCCTACAGGATAGATTTCTAGGGTTTGTAGTGGATTACCCTAGGGTTTATCCAAGGTCCATCTTTAAGCTTGTCAAAAGGTATAGAATGATTTCTAGGGTTTGTAGTGGACTACCCTAGCCATTATTCTATTAGTTAACTCCCTAAGGTTTGTAGTGGACTACTTTAGGGTTTTAATGAAGGCTTAACTTTGTTTCCCAAGAAAGTTCATATTTTGACCCCATATGTCCGAGAGGAATGAACGATACTAGTCTTTCTCCCTTCTAGCAAATTCTAAACCCTAACTTCACCTCTTCCTTTGTTGTCCTAGGGTTAGATTGGGGTTTGCTGCATTTTTCCTCAATTTTCAGCCATCATTGAGCTTGACGTCTAGGGTTTCATTGGCATCTTTCACCTTGAAGTATATCTTGACATCATTTATTGCATTGTCGTTGTAATTTTCAACCCTTTAGGGCTTGATGCCTTGTATCTTCTAGGGCTGTTGTGTACCATCTATCATTTCAGCAAGTATTTGTTAACTAAACCATAGTTTAATTTGTATTTTCTGCCCTATTGTATTTCATGCTTAACTTTTTCAAGGGCTGATTTATTTCTGCTGTTGTAACTTGACATATTGCTGATGTAATCATCTTTCTTACAAGTTTTATAACAACCATATCTTTTTTCTTGATTTGTAGTGTTTGGGGTATCTCTTTGACTTACTTTGACTTGCTAAATATCATTAATTGTCCAAGATACTTCATATATATAAATCTGGAAATTGCTTCTTTAAAATACCTTGTACCTACCTTGATTACCTTGACCTAATGGTGGTGTGTTTGAGTAACCAAGATAGGAGGCCATAGACTTGATCCAATTTTGCTATAGGATTCCTTGAGGTTGCTAGGAAAGCCTCCCTTGTGTTGGATCCATCCTTCACTAAAATGAGGGAAGTGATTTGCGACAGTGGAAACACATCCATGTTACAGTTGTCTTAGCCTTTGTAAAAAGTTTTGCACAAAGGTGCTAGATTTTGTGATAACACATTGGCCCATAGAGAAATCAAGTAAAGTAACGGTGTCCAAACTGACTTTGTAATAGAAATATGTTTCACAAATTTTGAGGGAAAAAAATATCTAATGTACAACACATGCCCTACTAACCAAGTGAAAGATTAATTTGAAGATGCACCTTGAGAGTATATAGCCAGCTCACATAAGAACATACCTCATATTGATGAAAATATTCTCAATATGCACATTGGAAGATTATGCAAGAACAAATCCAACACCATACATGTATATATGTACTGTGGTGTATATCAAAGACACTTGTGCCCTTTTACTTACACTCTTCCCTTTCATATAAAGGGAAATAAGAGTTAAAAACAACCATGGGACTTTTATTGTATGTCACGGACTCTAGTATAATACCATGCTTCAGACTCCATTCCAAGTGAAAACTGATGATGGCATGTCAAGCGTCTTAATCTGGGCCTCCAACATTTTGGTTAACCACTAAGACGCAACTCAAAGTTCTCACTTCCCACCTTCTTGAGATGTACAAAATGCGCCTTCAGGGCAGCCCAGAACTGTAAAACAAGAGAGAATGAGAGAATTCAGAAGAAGAATTGTCAATGTGAAATAATTAAATACTATTGTAAAAAAGAGACATGCTTACCGATGGATAAGAATAATATGGAACATCAAAATCCTTACACGTTGCTTCCACAATAGGATGTATACTTGGGTAGTGAAGATGACAGACAGAAGGGAATAAATGGTGTTCAATCTGCAAGAAGCGCAAAGAAAAACAGACTGGTGAGATAATGAGTATCAAATATATATTTGTCAATAAAAAATTTAAATACTCAACAACACATATCATGGTCCATTTCTTGCATTGATTGAAGTACAGGCAAGACAATAGACTATCATTCATGTTAGTAATGTTCAAAATTCAGACTATTGTACACCTATCAAACATATCTTACAAGTTACAATCATTTATGGAAATTCACTTTTGTTCTCAGTTCCCTCGTTCATCATATCATCCTCGCTGAAGTCACTTTCTATGAGTAGATAGTTGGAGCTTGAAGACTTTTAGGTAAACCATGTCGCAACCACTATTTCTATTAGAGTGCAGCTGTTGGATATCAAGTAATTGTGAAATCTCCAGCATAGAATATTTTGTGGCATATTTGACATGCTTTGACAGTCCAACTTCCCTCCATGAGGGTGTGTTTCCCTTTCTCTATATAGGGACAATGTTTCTCACTATGACCTCAATTTCAACCAACCACTTATGCAGCACTTGGGTAAGACCCACATCACTGTATGGATCTAGACTCAGAGCATAGAGCCTGTGCAAATCAGATTGGGCATAAATTAAGAGTTCAAACCCACATGCTTTCTTCAATCAATCCAACAAAAATCCATAATACATAGAGTTCTATGCAAATGGAAAGAGCAATGCCTATGGCTTGAAGACATGGAAGAGATTCGTTACTATGTCCTTCACGTAAGAGGCAATGATGATAGACACAACTAACATGGACTCCCAGACCTAGCTTGTCTATACTTCCCAGTACCTGGTTATTACATTTCATTGATCCAGACCTACCTGGGCACGGGTATCATTGTCACTGGTACATAAGAAAGATTTGTTTTCTTCGAA
The DNA here is from genome assembly GCA_000966675.3 of Picea glauca. Classification (NCBI taxonomy): domain Eukaryota; kingdom Viridiplantae; phylum Streptophyta; class Pinopsida; order Pinales; family Pinaceae; genus Picea; species Picea glauca. The sequence continues at coordinate 773,237 of JZKD02S1672730.1, forward strand.
CGGGAGACTGTTTACCACTTAATCATCAAACTGACTGATCTTCCCTCTCAGAAATCTCTTCTCAAAGTCATTCTATTGACATACTCTTGGGATTACTGACTTTAGTTACTATCCCTTAGTTGTTTATATGTCACAAAGGGTGAGAATCTCCATGTAATAGTTCAGAGCTTTCTCACAGTAGCACATACTAGAGATTCAACATGTGACTAACAAAACTATGCATGACTAACTACAGAATATGGAGAAGCACCTTGTCTTTTGCCACTCATATTCCAAAGATTAGAGGCATTTAGTGCTACTTATTTAAGAACCAGTACTCCATCCACTTTTATCTAATTTGAGAAACAAAATTGTTAGGGCATGTTTCTTGAAGAGCTTTCTCTCTAAAGATAGGGACTCATGGTGAAAGGTGTTTATGGATGGACTGTAAGTTGTAATACAACAAAATATGGTGACTTGATTCCATCTTGCAAGATATCAATAGACTCACACATAAAGTGAAAATCAGTCACAAGTTTACATGCACTTTCTTAGGACATGTCAGCTAGTTAACAACACTTGTTGCCATGCACTCAATCTTTGGAGTAGGAAATTAGCTATTAGATCCCTACAGCTGTACATTCTCCTGCACTAAACCAACAATATGATATTAGTCCTTCACATCAAGTACCTATTTCATTTCAATCAAATATTTTGTCACTCTGTATATTGCTATTTTGCAACTTGGATGCCAGTTATTTTGGATTGTTTGGTTTATGCTTCTACATAAATTTGATATCTTATGGTAGCTACATCTGCCACCTTCAAGATACTGCATCTTATTATTTCAACTCCTCTGTCCTTAGATAGATTTCAATTAGATAAGTTCTAGGCACTTCACTTTCAAGTTTTACTATATGATATTGATAACCAATTCCTAAGGACCCTATAGACTGGCTTTGGTCATACATGACTCCTATGCTTTTTCACTACCTATTAACCCAAATGCAAATATCGTCCACTATATTGTGCAACAAAAGTAAAGGGGAGATAAGCTACTAGATTATAATCTTGGAAGTCCAAATAAAAGGCCATATGAATTATTAGCCACTAAATATTCTTTTGATTCTGATAGACCTTGGATAGTTCTAGACTATCCAGACTTGAGGAGAGTAAACACTAATGAATATCAGTGAAGAGACAACCAGGCTTTTAAGAAAAGTCACCAACATGTGATTGGTAGATATCAAGTCCCATCAAGGAGAGCATGGGTTGAATCAAGCTAGATCCTAAACTAGAGTGCAGCAAGTAGAGAGAAGGATACCGATATCTTTCTCTATAAGACGTATTTTTCAATAAAAAAAGTATAGAGAAGGAAATGCAAGGGAGCAAGTAGCCCCAATCAATACCATGACACCGGATATGCAACACAGTGTAACCAAAAATCTGAACAAAGAGAAGGTCAAGAGAAGTCACACGCAAAAGTTTCTTTGGAAGACAATGTTATCAGTAGGAATAATAGGAAGAAGTATAATGGGAAACAGATTCTATAATAAAAATAATGTTTTGATTAACCATATCACATGGTAGAGATCCACTTTCAAATCTAGTTTTACCTGTAATTATAGGCTCTTAAATTTAAAATTTTAATAGAGTGGTAAAAGGGTAATGCTAATTGTATGTTTATATCCCTAGCATACTTTAATTATATATATATATATATATGATCCTATCAAAATAATTACAAATAAGAGATTCCATATTGTTAATACAGACTTGAACTTGGTTTTATCCAGTGGAAAATATCACTGAGAATTTTGCAACTTACTGATTCTTTCGATTTAGTCACCCTGTCATTTTTTTCCAAATTTCTGTTTTTTTCTGATTTATTCCCCTACTTGCCAGTTTTTTGCCTAGACATTCTGATTGTTTCCCAAGTTTATCCAACCCTGTCGAGTTATTCTCAAGTCCGATTTTTTCAACATTGGTTTTATTGATCTAGAAAGTATTGAGAAAGCAGTTATAATTATTTAGTTCACAAGTAAAAACTAAATACGTAGGGATATAGAGGACTACCCCCAAAAAACAGAAGCTAGATGTGGATAAAGAAAAAAATAATATAATGTCCACAAATGACCAACATAGGTCAATGGGACAAGAAAGCACAAGTCACAATGGTAATGTAGGAGTGCCAAAGGAAGTGCTTAGGCACAAAAATAAGTACAAAGAAAGATAAAGAGTAAGTACAAAGGGGCAAACACTAGAGGTAAGCCCTAGACAGGAAATAGAAATAGGTACTGCTGGAAGAAAAAACAGAGTTACTATTCTGTGAAGCGAACTGTGTTTTAGAACTATGTTTCGATCTGTTTTGGAAAAAATAGGGGAAGAAGAAAGTATATCAGTATCTACATCCTGATTCCTCGTCATCTGAATCATCACTCAATGAAGAATCTTTGAAACACTTAAAGGACATTATAGATTCAAAATCATCCTCAGAACAATCATCATCCTCATGAAAGTCCTCCAATAATCTTTGAATTCTGCCTGGAAAGCACATAATGAGTCAATACTTCCTGCAAGTAATCCCCTACACTATTTAGGTGCATTATTCTCCAGGAACATCAGGAACAACTTCATAAACAAATCTTCATGGAGGGCACCAAAATGATCAACAAATTCATCAAAACCTCTAAGATGTCCCTTAACTAGGGAGTAGATTCAGGTAACAGGTAGTGTAGGTATTTGTCATCGGCTCAAGTAATCAGATCACACACATAGGAATCACCAGGTAGACTTGAGATCTTCAAAGCAACTACTGCTCACTGATTTGTCGTGTACTACTGATCTTCAAAGCCACTGCTCACAGTGAGCTGTACTACCAGGTAGACTACTGATCTTCAAAGCCACTGCTCACAGTGAGCTGGACTTCACTCCCCAACAACGACACCAAAAATGTTATCACTCAAACATGTCCCTTGGAAGGATTCCCAAGGGAGGTCAAATGACCCCTTAGGACAAGCATTTTATTGTCACCTACACCCTACTTTCGTTTATAGGCCTATGCTTCTCCAACCTAAGGTGGGTATCCCTAGAAAACTCAAACTCAATTCAGAATTAAAAAAGTGATCGGTGCCTTGTCAGTGGATGATAGAGAAAATAGAACAAGGAAAATTAACAAGGTAATCAATACAAGTAAGTCTTTTTAATTAGAATCCCTAAGAGCTGATATCCTAAGCAAAGAGATGCAAGTGAATAATTCTTAACAACAAAAGAAACTCACAAACTAGACAAACTTGTTTTCATTAAACAAAGATTTTGGCACATAGTTCTATTACAAGTCAAATCAAACTTGCCACATAGAACCGGAGGCGACATAGCATGAAGGCTGTTGTTCAACCTTTTTAATCTATGAACTCATTACATTGCTGCTACAGACTCAGATAACTGGACTTGAAGAAAGCAAGACTCGAAGAGTGAAGAAGAATAGATGAAGACACTGATGATCTTTTCTGTAACCTTCACCTCCTCTTATACTCTAGGATTCTCCACTTATATAGACATCTCTAAACATAAATCAAGAACCCAAAATAGATGTCATGCAAGGTCATCTTCAAAACCCTAAAAGCATGCTAAAAATGGTTGCTCTGATCCTCACCCGACATAATATAATCATCCAAGAGAAAAGCACCTTGTGCTGAGATAGAAATTGTCTAAATTGGGCACAAACTCTTCTTTAAAATGGTGCCTTGGGTTTTTCAAGATTGACCTCTCAAGAAAGCACTCCAATAGATGACAGGAACCCAAAACCAGCAAGTAAACCAAGAACATGCCTCCAAGAAAAGCATTCCACATGCTAACAATAGATATCCAGGAAAGCAAGATAAGGCTTCCAAGAAAAGCAACCTGATTTCCTGTAACAATTTGCATCCAGAATGATCCAAGTATAGCATATGTTTCCTGAAAAAGCATGGAGGAAACTCCTAGAAGGGTGCACTTCTCCTCATCAAATAGCACAAGACGTGTCCACAAAAGAACATGGTATAAGCACCTAACTGGGCCATTCATAGACCTTTCAAAATCAGAACACAATCGTTCAAGGAAAGTGCCTAAAACAGGCCTGTTTTACCATTCAAAAAACAGAGATGAATGGGTGCAAGAAAAGCACTCCAACACCTGCCATATACCTTCACAAAAGCTGAAAGGAACCTGTAGATAACCAATCCCAAGAAGACACACTAATGCTGCATAAAAGCTCCAAACCTAATCCTCCAAAGACGACGACCTGCTTCTGCCAATAATAGACTCTAAATGCCAGCATGTAACCTCCAAAGCAAGGTGCTCTTGTCCACCCCAAATAGACAAGCAAAAGATCCACAAATGGCGAACAAAATCAACAGAGATTGGTCTCCAAAATCAGCACAAGACAACTCTCCTAGATAAGTGCCCTAACACAGCCATAAAACAGCATGGGAAAACCTTAAGCAAATCACCTAAGCTCTGCCATAAATAACCATCACAAAGCAGGGCAAAGACATCCAAAGAAGGGCACCTAACTTGGTCTGTTATAGCACATGCAGAAGCAAGGAAAATACCATCAAAGACAATGCCTAGGTTAGGCCTGTATAACCCCATGAATACAGGTACAACGCCACCAAGGATAGGCACACTAGCATGGACAACCTTCTACAAGAGCACTCTATATCTAAAATACACAGACCACAAGGAACACACACCTGTAGGATTAAGAGAGCATATGAAACAACCCTAAAGGCGCCATTCCAAAATGTATAAATACTTGTTATTCCATAGAAACATAAAGGCAGTGCCTTGGTTAGGCCTGTATAACCCCATGAATACAGGTACAACTCCACCAAGGATAGACACACTAGCATGGACAACCTTCTACAAGGGTGGTCTATATCTAAAATACACAGACCACAAGGAATGCACACTTGTAGGATTAAGAGACCGTATGAAACAACCCTAAAGGCGCCCTTCCAAAATGTATAAATACTTGTTATTCCATAGAAACATAAACCAGCCCCAGACACTGGAACACACAGGTCGGCCCTGTTATCCCCTACCCTAAGGATAACTAAGGAGATCACGTCTCGAGGACCACAAGTCCTAGACATGGAGTACCGAGAGCCGGATGACTTAAGCATGGCCCCGGAGGGCCCCTCTTTTCTTCACTGCAGTCCATTTATCAGCAGCAGCAGTGTCCATCCCACTAGCTTGGTTCTGAAGTAGCAGTAAGTCTTGCTCCATGAGGTAATGAGTCTGGGTATCATAGTATGTATTGTTGATTTTTCTCACTTCTGCAATTTATCCCAATCCCGGTTTCAAGCACTCCTTATCACTCCAATAGTTTAATGCACATTCCCAATATTAATGAAATTTGCAGACATTAATATGCATTAAATATTCAAAATGAAATTTGACTGAAACACATGAAATAAATGATCTTTTCAATGGCTGTCTTAAAACTCAGAAATAAACCAGCAAGCAAACATTTAATGACACAATGATTTTTTGTCAATTGACCCTGGAAAAACCCCAATGTGGGGAAAACCAGTGAGAGAGAGGGAGTTCTTATTTCTTCAATTTCTGGAAATTACATTTCAGCAAAAATAAAACCAACAGAAATTTAACTTATCTCTTCCTCGATTTCCATGCTTGAAATTGACTGGAAGACACCCCAAATCAGCCACCTCAAAAACTGTGCTCAGACAGTCGTACCGTATGGACTGTCACAGCATTAAATGCTGTACGATTTTCTAGAAAAACGTGCCCAAAAATTAAATGCGGCCGTACAACCTGTACGGTCACTTTAATGTTGTTGTTCTCCTCGTTTTGCGTGCTGCTGTGCATTCTGAACAGGTACAATAAATGCTGCCATACCAAATCCGTACTGTATGGATTTTCCTTCCTGCTGGTTGCCTCGAAATCCGTGCCCTGCTTTTGACTTGGAATTCGTGCCACTTTTCTGCTGCTATTTTTTCTCAGAAAAAAATGGAAACTTTTTCTTCTCTTGCTCTCTCTCAATCTCTCAATCTCTCTTGGAAAGAATGAGCTCTCTTTTGGTCTTTTTCCTCCTTTAGAATCCCTAAGTGACTCTTAGGTTTCTTTTTGATCCAAGGGCTCACATTACCCAAGATCAACGGTGGAAATTAAATGCTCCATTAATATTCACTTTATTTAATTTCACTCACCCAACTTAAATAAACACCCACTTGGTGCATTAAGTTCCTAAGTCACTTTTCAC
>JZKD02S1672730.1:816210-836290 GCA_000966675.3 Picea glauca
GCAGCTTAGGTTTGGGGGCCCCACGACCCCCTTTTTTTGCCTAATTTCTCTTTAAAACCAACGGAAACTAAGTTGTACAGGCACGGTATGGCCCCAAAACATCATTGGTCGTACCGTACGGTGTTTCCCTTTCGAGAAACGTTGTACGGTACGACCGACGACATTTCGGGGCTGTACTGTACCCATTTCCACGTTTCTTACCATACCGACCTCGGAAACAAGGGGGGCGTTTCCTGCAACATAGCTTCTTGCTGTGCAGGAGCGTCAAAGCCTTGGATGACTTCATCAAATGGAAGAGGGTTCAATACATCATCCCCAAGACTCGTCTTTTTAATCATATTTTCGCCTTCATCAACAAATGAAGCACCTAGCTCTTCCAAGGGTTCCTTTACTTCTTCACCTTCTGAATCACAGAACAAAGTGTCATCAAAAACCTGGAAAGGAAAATGATTCACCTCATTCTCTTTGTCTTGTGCAGGAGAGATAGGATCTTGAAGAGCTTCATTGGACGGAGGAGTGGATACTAGTGCTTCATCCTCATAACTCACATCTTTAGTCAAGTCTTGACTACATTCTATTGAATCATGGGAAAAATCTTGCTCCTCTTCAAGGGGTTGACAACTTTCTTCATAAATCTCTCCTTCTATATCAAAGGGTTCTTGGTATTGAGTATGGTACACATCCCTGAGATCTTCCACAATCTCGATGGTGAATCCTTCATCCTCTAGAGCTATTGCGAGATTTTGAAGGGCATCTTCATATGTCTGGCATTGTGGTTTCACAAACTCAAAAAACCTACTGATGAGGTATACGAAAGATGATATACCCTTATCTTCGCAACAACCCTTAATCCAATCTTGCAAAAAAAACGGGAGGGAAAGTATGAACAATTTTACCAGAACATCCTCCCCTTCCAATTCTATCTCACTTATATACTTCAAGAATTCTATAATGTGAGTAATTGGGAGGCCTCCGAATCTTGCAGAGTTGTTTAACCATTTTGTATCAAAATAATGCAGGTATCCTTGAAAACTTTCAAAATCAATAGTCGGATACACTTGTTCCCAGGGCGCGATGATCCCATAACTTGGAAATATCACAAAGTTGAGAGTAAGGAGGCACCTTGGAAAAGGTCAGTGGAGTCGCTAGATATCCTCTTAAGGATTATCAAAAGGAGTCAGGGAATCACCCTCAGTGGAGTCATCAGGTAAGCCTCATAAGATTAAGGCTTTGAGGGAAAGGCTTACCAAAAAAGTGTCGTTGAGGATATTGACTCTGTGTTCCCCGGCAACGACAATTTTGAGGGAAACTGAGAGCACTTTACGTTTATTTATACTTACGGTGCCAAAACATGTTATCGCACAATCTGTACTTGCCCAAAGCCAAAGGCAAGTAAGGGAGCTTGGCGTAACAAACAGGATATCCTATCACTGTCACCTTAATCCCCACTTTTTTAGGGATAAGCAGGGTCTACCCCAGGGGAGGAGTCCCCAATAACCTAAAGGGATGGAAAATTAGGGTTATGGTCAAGATATATTCCCCTCTCTCACTGGTTACCAAAGTCACTAAGTCCGCGTCTAAAAGATGAGGTTGATGAAGTGTTTGATGTACCTGCATGGAACAAGACAATATAGCATGCATATACAATAATTCCAAGTACAAATATGATAATCACACCTCAATAGACAATGGACAGTGAAAATAAGTATTAGCTGATATAAAATTGTCCCAGTTAATAAGTTTACAATGGCAATTAATAAATTGTAACAACTGTAATAAAAAGTCTTCAAAATTGCTTGAGAATACAGTGAAAAGATAGCATTTACTAAGCAGAATGATAATCAAATGTCATAGCCAACTTCTGAAGTGTTTAGCTAGCATTCAAAGTCAATTATGCAGAAAATTTGTTGCAGCTAGATGGTTGTAGCAAGCATTTATAACAACAGCAAGAAAGTTAGCGATCTAGGTTAAATTAGTGGTAGATTTAATTAGTAATAGCTTAAGAGAATAGTGTTTGAGTGTGTTGACCACCTATTCAACTAGGGGGTCAAGTCCATGTACCATGAAGATATGCATCATCAGATGCTACCAAGTCAGAGACTTCCTGGTTCTACAAGGCATTTTTGGCCTTCAACATGTTTTTTTGTAATTGGAATTTCCGCTCCCCTGCGTGGGATAATAATGTAATAGGTCTGCATGGATCATAGTTAGATCAGTTACCTTAGGACTTCATCATTACAGGAGTTCCTTTCACTGAGTGTTTTTTTCCTCGGGTTATTAATTTGGCCTAACCAGCCTTATCAATTTCCCTTGAGTTTTCCACCCCCACAAATAATTCCTCCAAAGTGGTGAAAGGCGTTCTAATGGTTTCGCCCTCTGGTAGCTAGTGTTTAGAAATGATGTAAATGAGCATGTAAGACATCTCTCAAAGTTTCGCAGAATTCCGTCGAGTCTAGATAGGTTTTTTTAATTGATTAAAATTGTCTAAGGTTTGGTAATTTTAATTATTTTTTATAAAAAAATGTAAAAGCTAGGTCATTGGGCTTTTGCTAGGGGTATTTGTGCTCAGAAGAAATGGAATAAGACCCCCTACACCCTTGGACCAAGTTTCAGCTAAATTGGACAAATTTTGCTAGGTGTTTGTCCATAGGGAGTCTTAGTTAGTCAAAACAACAATTTTAATTGCTAGTCATGTCATAGTAAAAATGTTATTTTTTCTAATTATGAGCAAATTGAGTAAGGTAAAGGTGGAAGATGATGAGTAAACACATTCCTAGCCTACCCAAACCCCTTTCTAACCTTTACACACACCCTTCACTCATAACTCACTTGAACCATACGCCCCCCTAGGGGATTTGCGCCCCCTTCATTTGGAAACCTTAGCAAATGCATTTTTATGAAGTGTGGGTCCCTCTCTCCATAGGTGCGCCCTTCCTAACCTTCCACCTCACCATTTGGATAGGTCCCACTCCATCTCACCCTTTCCACCTCACCAATCCATGTCAAAACCCTAAGTGGTGCACCCCTCTCCTTGGGATTCTCTCTTGTGCTTGGTGTTTGACACTTGGATCTCATCCAAGAGGGGTCAATTTGCCTCTCCAAGTATAAATGAAGGCCCTCTGACCCTCTTTTCTCCACCATCACTTGAGCTATTGGTATGCTACCAAATTCTTTCCTCACTCCTCTCATCTTTCCATCTTGCTTTCACTCACTCTTGCTCTCTTTTGGAGAGGAACTTGTAGCAATTAGTTGCTGCAACTTCCTCATTTGGTAATAAGAAAGAGCTTTGGAGAACTTTGGTGTACATGAGATTTTGTCTTGGTGCACTTGGATTGGAGGTGATATTGTTGCTTGTGGATTTTTATTTGAGATATAGAGTAGATATCCAAGCAAACTAGTTTGTTTGGATAGATTTGCAATAGTGTAGTTGTAGATCTATTTGAGTAGGGTAGTAGGTAGTACAAATTAGTTTGTGTTATCTATTTATCTTACCCATTGTTTGTTTTTATCTCACATTTGATTCATAAGTTGCAGGTTGCCTCAAGGGTTTGCAAGGTTGGCTTCAAGTTGGAAGCTTTCTTTCATAACCTATTTAAAACTCCTCTCTTTCTTAGTTCTATTTTTTGTTCTTACATATTCAGATTTTGGTATTGCTAACACTCTAGGATAGGTCATTTTATATACTCAATTGCTGAAACTTTTATGCAGAAAATTTCCGTGTAAAAACAGAATTTTTTTTAACATTGTTGTGTGTTTTGCAGCATTTCCAGCAAGCAATAACTTGTTGTTTTTTACAGGTTCTCGCCAGATCAAGGGGAAGTGTTGTCCAATTTCAGCCATAAAACACACAAAGGACCCTTCCTTTGGTTGGGTAACAACACCCAACTTTCTCTTTTCTTTCTAGCATTGTAGCAAGCTCAAAGGGGGTCCCCATGTGGCTTGCATTCTTGTATTTAATTTTTTGTTATTGTATTTTAGTTTTATTGCCTACATCTTGGTGTGAGTTTGGCTAAGCCAACCCCCAAAACCGTAAGGCTAAGATCATCATTTAAATTTCTGCAATTTTTATTTTGTTTGCCCCACTTGTCATTAGGGCAAGGTTGTGTGGCTAGGTTGCTTTAGTTTTCTATTTCATTATTCTTCTAGCCCTCTTTGGCACAAAATAGGAAGGCTTGCCTCCACCTTGTGCCATTTTAAGTGGTTTTGTCTAGTTTAATTTCTTTATTGCAAAGCATTTACATTCTTTTGGTTGCCTACACCTTGGAGTGAAGTTGGCATAGCCAACCCCCAAAATCGTATGGCTAACTTAGTGATTTACTTCTAATGTGTTTATGCTCAATGGATTAAAATTATCTAGAAGTAGATTTCACACATATTAATGCGAGCTTAGGTCCATGGAGGCATAGGATCAATCTTATGCTTTAATCTCTTTTCACTTGCAAGTTTTATTTTTCAAGCACTTATCTTTTCCTTTGCAAATAATATGATCTTTTCCTTTGCAAATAATATGGGTATGTGAATAGTTTAAGGCAATCTACTTTTCATTTCCAGCAATTGTTCAAGTTTTTTACATTTCTTTCCAGCTTTATCAGATGGTTTAGAACTTCATTTTGGCAAGCTTTTAAATTTCGGTTTTGGGACAATTACTCACTTTTTGGCAAGCAATATCTTGCCTTAACACACTTTTTAACTTAATTTAACCTAGTCCATAGGCATAAAATCAATTAGACTTAATAGGGCACCTTTACTAACCCAACTTTGCCATTTAAACGAGGACTAAAGGAAGCAACGAAGGTGATAGATCGAGGACGGTCTTGTGGCGCTCAGCGTCCTTTCTGGGAGTACTTTTTTCCCTTGGGTTGACCTGTGGAGCTAGGGTAGGCCTTGTTGCCATACTTCTTGAGCACCCAACAACTACTTGGTACAAGCAGGGGGAGTATTGGGTTGACACTTAGTTAGGATTCAACCTTAACTTAACCAACTTAATCAACTCCTTAATCCATTTTAACCTTGGAATATTTTCATTGATATATCATTTGTGGTTGGCACTTAACTAATCTTGCAAGCAACTTTCATTTCATATTTACTTTGATGCAAGTTTATCTTATGTGTTGTGGATTGATAACTAAGTAGTCATAGTTGTGCATAGTTGTGTCTTTGTAGGTTTTCCTTTAAGCTTTACTTTTTCTGTTAAGTGGTGTGTTCATATCTTTGGTTTGGTCCTTCAAGAAGTTGCGCATCCTTTGGAGGCACTTCCTTGTTGGACTTTGTGTAATTTTGTTTGCCATTGAAAGCAGTCACAATAGAGTTGTGCATCCCTTTGGGAGAAACTCTATTGTTGAGCATGCTAGGCTTGATGTGTTGATGAATGTTTCCCTTTTAAGCATCTTTAATTTCCTGTACAAACAAGCAAATTCAGTTAGTATCTTTGTCTCCATTGTATCTTATGTTTAGTATAACTTTAGTGTAGCTCTTTAGATATTCTAATTGTAATCTTTGCAATATGTTGTAACTCTTGTGTAATCAACCTCCCTCAAACTTTAGTTGACCCCTTGTCCAACCTTAGGCACTAGCCTTAGTTGTCCTAGGAAAAAGCTTGATTGTTCATCTTGAATTATTGCACATTGCATTGTTGCCTTTCCATCATAGGCTATATCTTTCCCCCCAACCATTAAACTAATTAAAACCAACTCCTAGAACTTAACGTTAATCTCAACTAAAAACTAGGGTCCACCCCCCTTGGCTTCCCTAGGAGTAAGCCTAGACGGAAGAGGTTCAAGTCAAAGTGACAGCGTGGGCTTTGAACCTAGGCATTGTGCCTCCAAGGACACACTAAGTGAGCAGGACTTAGGTCACGTTTGCAAGTGTGTATAAGGACGGCAACAGAGTGTTTGATCAACCTTCCAACAAAAGAGAGACAACAGACTGGTGCCTGTAGGGTTTATGGAGTCAATTATATCAACACATTAAGTTGGAGAGACCACAATGATTATACTTGTTTAAAAGATAACAAAGTGGAAGCTTAAAAAGTAGTACCTGAAGTTCTCAAGCACCAACCTCAAAGAGAAGGTTCGACTAGGGTGTAGGCACTTTTAGGCCCTAGTGATTTCTCCTATCCTTAGACTCTTGAGAAATATTTAATGCAATAAAAACTAGACAAAGCTTCTAAAGTGCTAGCACTTTAGGGCTCTAGAAGTTTGTCTAGACAAGATCTTCTTAAGCAAAACTAGCAAAATAAAGAGCAAGAAAGAAGCACCTTATGTTTCTTACTCCTAGGGTTTCAAGCAAGCAATTTCATAATCTTACATATGAACAAGTAAACATACCACAGACATTTATCATGAAATGAAAATTCCAGATTTTCTTACTTCATGTAATGTCCCGTTTTTCCTAGGCAGTCGAGATACCGTGATGGTTTATACAGTTTCCCATAAACCATTAGACGGATGAGCTAGGGAAACGATGCTGGTAAAGTCACTTTCGAATTATAAAGTGAAAACTTAGGAAAAGTGAGTTTATTATTATTAAACCCCTCTTTGAGGGTATTTCTCTCCAATTAATAATTAAATGAATATTTTAATGGAGAAAAGGAGAAGTGAATGAATAAAAGGACAATTGAAGGGGAAAAAGGCATTATCGACTATTGATTTAAAAAATTGAGTTTGGGAGAAGAGCTCAATGAGCAAACGAGGGTTTCAGCTGGAAACCCATTCGACACCTCGGATTCGGCAATGAAACTATCTGCCCTAGCCGTGGAATCTCTAATTCAGCACTGAAACTATCTGCCCAAGCCGTGGAATTGGAGAAGTCATCTGGGCTTCTCATTTGCAGACATTGACATCTTGATTCGAATATCGTCATTGAAGAAAGGATCTCATTTGCAGATAGTGGCCGATTGATTCGGAGAACTCCATTGAAGGGAAAAATTTCGTTGCAAATTTGTTGAGCAGTGGCATTCTTTTCCTTGGCATGATTTGGTAGTTTGAAGAGCTTCTTGAGTTGGGCGCATTCCTCTTTGTCTAGCTGCGTGGGGACCGTTGGAGAGGGGTCGAGCCTCTTCCTATGCGTGGAGACCACTGCTGGTGTAATCTTGGGCGTGTCCTTGGCTGGCTATCGTTTTGTCTTGCTGGCCGTATTCCATTTCCCCTAGCGTTGGGCGTATTCCCTCTTATTGCTGCGTGGAGGTAAAGGAAAGAGTGGAGGCAGGTTCGACCCTTGCTGGGAAAGACTCACACCACAGGGCGAGTATTAAAGTGTTGAGAGGTGATTGCTAGAGCGAGCCCATCAACTGTCTGGGCAAATCGTGCAGAGGTCGTCCCAATCCCATCAGTTCGTGTGGCAAACTTGATTTCCTTCCATTGCTGCGTGTATGAAAAGATCCCAGTTCCGGCCTCCATCATCTTATCCATCGTTGGGAGGTATTTCATGCCGTTTAGACTGTCATAAACTCAACATTAATATTTAAACAAAATCTGTATGCGTTTGGGTTAATTGGCTCATTCGACTGTGTTGAAGTTTGATTATTTGGTTCATAAAAATGTGACTTCTTCATTACTTTATGGGTTTATCTAAATATCAAAACAATACATTGTGCTCTTCAATGGGGAGGTATAAGGAGTCAAAACCCATTAACAAATCAGCCAGCAAACAAGAAACAATACCACTGTCCATTTAAATTCACCTACAGCAGTCAATTACAACAGTATGCAAAGTGTTTGACGAAAGTCCAACACCAAATTCAAATGGTTTTTCTTAATTTTTCCAACGTAGAATATTTCAGTGGTATCAAAGCATGTTCTTGGCCAGTTGTGGGCGACATTGATGTCTGAGGAGAGGCTGCAGAACATCACTTATAGGCGCAGGAGGTACAGAAGCGTAGAGGGCAGAGAAGAAGAGATGGAGGGTACTCCAGGGAAAAATGCAAATCTGCCAGAGGACAGAGAGGATGGTTTGTTCAGAGGGCTTATGAAAGCCTTACAGGATATTGCAGAGGGCCAGAGAGAGACCCGAGAGTTCATGGGCAGAATCACAGGTTATGCTCTAGGGAGCAAGCACGGTGAAGAAAATGGGGAGTGCAGCAAGAGAGGGCAGATGGAAGAAGGGGGAAACACCCACAAACCTCATATTGAGGTGATCACTTCCAGGACCGGCCCTCTGAACCGCCCTCAGGACTACAGCGAGATTCCTAGATCTACCATGCCTAAGTTCTTAGGACCACAGGAGACAGGTACAGGAGGGCAAGTAGAGCAGGACGAGTCATTAGCAGCTTATTTCTAGGAGTATAAGGCCATGGATCCAAATCTGAGAGAAGCTATGACTTTTGCCGAGTTTTGTAGCTTCAAGGAGAGAAACAGACCAAGATTCTTCAACAGGGGTCCCACACAAAGCTACGAGTTACAGCACACGGTGGGCAAGCTCACTTTGCCATACTTCGATGGGACGTCGAAGTGCACTGCACGAGCTTGGGTGCAGAAGCTCGACACCTACTTCCAGCTGAACCCCATGGTAGAGACAGATGCCATTAAGTTGGCTACATTACACTTGGAGGGTGAGGCACATGATTAGTGGTACCACGGGATGACCACTCTGGGTCATACCCACATTGTCACCTATGCGGAGTTTACAGGTAGATCGGTGCACTGATTTGACAGACAAGATCCAGAGATGTCTTTTAGAGACTTGGCACAATTGAAACAGACTGGGTCGGCAGATGCATATATATCAGATTTTCAGAGGATATCAGTGATGGTCACCGATATCTCCGAGGCCCGTTTAGTGATGTTGTTCACAAAGGGGCTAACCGAGCCACTCCAAGGATGGGTGAAGGCTTATAAGCCTACTACGCTACAGGACGCAGTTGGCAGGGCTAGAGACTTACAAGAGTTCGTACCCAAGACCAAGTTCACCCCGAGGCCGGACTTCCCTACGAAGTTCGATGACAGGACACCACCACAGAGGGATGGTACAGGACATCAGCAGAGGGACTAGGTAGGACAGCCACAGAGGGAATGGACAGGCAAGAACAGGATGGATGATGCTACCAAGCAAGATCTGAGGAGGAGAAAGTTGTGCTTCAGTTGCTAGGAACCATGGGTACTAGGTCACAGGTGTGCAGGCAAGGCCAAGGCGCACTACATAGAGGTGTTTTCTGATAGCGGAGATGATGAGGAAGAAGAGGAACAGGGGCAAAAGGAGGATTCGCGGATAGCGGAGATGATGAGGAAGAAGAGGAGCAGGGACAGAAGGAGGATTCGCGGACAGCGGAGGCAGATCAGGCATCGATGGAAACACAAGGGGTTATAGCATCACTCTCCGGCATACCCAGATTTCACACCTTCAGGATGAGGGGAGGAGTACAGGGACATCGAGTGACAGTTTTGGTCGATGGTGGGGCATCCCACAACTTTATAGACTCTTCGTTAGTGGAACGAAAGAGCATTTCCGCTGAGTCTTTTGAGGGTTTCTCAGTGGTCATACCAGGGGAGAACACACTAGACTGCATCAGGTACGTTCCACGGATGACATTGAACCTGGGAAACTACATGCTCACCGATGACTTCTACGTGGTAAAGATACCTGACACCAATGTGGTGCTTGGAGGTCAGTGGCTATACTCCCTAGGGAGGTACTCCACTAATTACCAGACTATGGAGATGGAGTTCCAAGATCAGGACGGCAAGAGAGTGGTTCTGTGGGGCATGAATACGTATCCTCCTAAGGTTGTAACCGCGAAGAAGATGGAGGCGGTGATGAGACGGGATGACATTGCACGGGTTGTGGAGTTTCATATTGCAGTACAGAGGACCAAGGGAGGGAAGCCCAATTGTCCGAGAGAGATACAGGACTTGTTTCAGGGGCATGATGTCTTTGGTAATGTACCTTCGGGTAGGCCTCCAGACCGGGGATTCGAGCACATCAGTGAGTTAGAGGAGGGTACTCGAGCAGTGATTACCACTTCATATAGGCACCCCAGGGCCTATAGAGACGAGTTAGAGAAGCATCTCCAGGAGTGCAGAGTTTGCCAGAGGGATGAGGTGGAGCACATGCAGCCAACCGGATCATTACAGCCTTTACCCATTCATGATCAGGAGTGGGAAAGCATCTCCATGGCTTCCATCACCAGGTTACTGAAAATGCAAGGGAAGGATTGCATCTATGTCCAGGTGGGCCGACTCACCAAGTTTGCTCACTTCTCCACCATTCCTTTAGACTGCTCAGCAGCGCAGGTGATCGAGTTATCTTTTAAGGAGATGTTTCGTTTGCATGGGTGGCCTAAAGCCATCGTCAGTGGCAGGGACGACAGAGTCACGGGAAATTTCTGGCAGGTGTTTTCTAGGTTGGTATGTACCAAGCTGACCTCGAGTACTAGTTACCACCCACCAATCGGCGGACAGATTGAGTTTGGGAACACTTGGGTGGAAGTGTATTTGCGGAACTTCATCGCAGGACAGCAGAGTGCTTGGGTGATATGGTTACATCTCGGGGAGTACTTTTATCCCACCACCATTCACATGTCTATCAGTATGACCCCTTTTCAGGCGTTATACGACTATGAGGTCTTGATTTTTGCAGACATAGCATGCGGCGACTGTAGAGTTCCTCAGGTTCGAGGTTGGTTACAGGACAGCCAGGACCTCCTGAGAGCACTAAAGGAGAACATGAGGGTGGCCCAGAGTCAGCAGAAGATGTATGGGGACAGGTACAGGACGGAGGGCACTTTTGAGGAGGTTGTTTCACAGGAGTCACCCCATTGGGATGATGAGGGGCAGGGGGCCACCAACCCCGAAGAGATCCTGCAAGTTCGAGGGTGAAAATTCCCTGATAGGGCAGTCAGGGAGTACTTGGTAAAATGGCAGGGTCTACCTGTGGAGGATGCTACTGGGGAAAACGAACAGGTGTTGCAGTTTCCAGGTTTGAAGTTGCTTGAGGACAAGCAAATTTGGGCAAGGAGGACTGTAATGTCCCGTTTTTCCTAGGCAATCGGGATACCGTGATGGTTTATACAGTTTCCCATAAACCATTAAACGGATGAGCTAGGGAAACGATGCTGGTAAAGTCACTTTCGAATTATAAAGTGAAAACTTAGGAAAAGTGAGTTTATTATTATTAAACCCCTCTTTGAGGGTATTTCTCTCCAATTAATAATTAAATGAATATTTTAATGGAGAAAAGGAGAAATGAATGAATAAAAGGATGATTGAAGGGGAAAAAGGCATTATCGACTATTGATTTAAAAAATTGTGTTTGGGAGAAGAGCTCGGTGAGCAAACGAGGGTTTCAGCTGGAAACCCATTCGGCACCTCGGATTCGGCAGTGAAACTATCTACCCTAGCCGTGGAATCTCGGATTCGGCAGTGAAATTATCTGCCCAAGTCGTGGAATTGAAGAAGTCATCTGGGCTTCTCATTTGCAGACATTGGTATCTTGATTCGAATATCGTCATTGAAGAAAGGATCTCATTTGCAGATAGTGGCCGATTGATTCGGAGAACTCCATTGAAGGGAAAAATTTCGTTGCAGATTTGTTGAGCAGTGGCATTCTTTTCCTTGGCACGAGTTGGTAGTTTGAAGAGCTTCTTGAGCTGGGCACATTCCTCTTTGTCTAGCTGTGTGGGGACCGTTGGAGAGGGGCCGAGCCTCTTCCTATGCGTGGAGACCACTGCTTGTGTAATCTTGGGCGTGTCCTTGGCTGGCTATTGTTTTGTCTTGTTGGTCGTATTCCATTTCCCCTAGTGCTGGGCGTATTCCCTCTTATTGCTACGTGGAGGTAAAGGAAAGAGTGGAGGCAGGTTCGACCCTTGTTGGGAAAGACTCACACCACAGGGCGAGTATTAAAGTGTTGAGAGGTGATTGCTAGAGCGACCCCATCAGCTGGCTGGACAAATCGTGCAGAGGTCGTCCCAATCCCATCAATTCGTGTGGCAAACTTGATTTCCTTCCATTGTTGCGTGTATGAAAAGATCCCAGTTCCGGCCTCCATCATCTTATCCATCGTTGGAAGGTATTTCATGCCGTTTGGACTGTCATAAACTCAGCATTAATATTTAAATAAAATCTGTATGCGTTTGGGTTAATTGGCTCATTCGACTGTGTTGAAATTTGATTATTTGGTTCATAAAAATGTGACTTCCTTCTTCATTACTTTATGGGTTTATCTAAATATCAAAACAATACATTGTGCTCTTCAATGGGGAGGTATAAGGAGTCAAAACCCATTAACAAATCAGCCAGCAAACAAGAAACAATACCATTGTCCATTTAAATTCACCTACAGCAGTCAATTACAACAGTATGCAAAGTGTTTGACGAAAGTCCAACACCAAATTCAAAGGGTTTTTCTCAATTTTTCCAACGTAGAATATTTCACTTCACCAAGAATAATCAAGTGCAAAACCCTAGATTTGCCAAAATTTCACCAAGAAATGATCCAAAATGCATCCAAAATAGCCTCCAAGCAAGTGTGCTTTGGTAATTTCAGCCAATAACCCCTTTAATGAGAAAATTTCAGTCCTCCCTCTTGTGAGAGGTGAGTTGTGATGTAAAAATGAGAGCACTTTATGTTTATTTATACAAAATTTTGACCTTTAATTATTCTTCAGGTCAAAATAACGCCGACCTGGCCAATTTACACTAAAATTCAATTTTGACATTATAAAAATTAATTAGCATCTAAAGACACCTCCATGGGTAATGTCATGCCCTTCTAGGGTGATGTTGAGGCCTAAAGGTGGAACGTTAAGCCTAAAATGTAGGGCGCTTGGCCTCTAGAGGCCTCAGATGATGCCCACACATGCCACCGAGCTCACAAATGACTCCAAAACAAAAACCCTAGCTCTGGATGATGTCTAGGGTCATGATGGTGACGTTCGGGGCCCTCAAGGGCCAATGTCCATGTGGAAGTTCAAGGTCCCCCTCGGTCTAGGTCTGCCAGAGTGCCTCCAAAGGCAACGTCCTTTTTCTTGGTGCAAATCTTCAATTTCTTCTTATCCCTAGTTGGGGTTGCAACATCCATCTGTGGGATTTAAGCCCCCATGAAGGTCCGAGCTAATCATTCCCTCATGTGTGTTGATGATTACAGTTGTGTAAGACATCCTCCAGGACACAGACTGAGTGAGTCGGCTTGTGAGAGAGCCCATGAGTTGGGTGTGCCCATGAGATGGGTGTGCCGTTCCTCTCTGAGACGGAGATGGAACGTTGTGTGCCCCTGTGTAGGGAAGATGCCCATGAGATGGGTGTGTCGTTCTCTCTGAGATGGAGATGGAACGTTGTGTGCCCTTGAGTAGGGAAGATGCCCATGAGATGGGTGTGTCGTTTGAGATGAAACGATGTGTACCCCTGTGAGGGGTGAAGGAGCCCATGTGATGGGTTTACTGTTCTCCTCTATGTAGAGAGTTGAGACAATGTGGTACTCCAGATGATTCTCCTATGAGACTCAGTGAGATAGAGATTTGTTGAGTAGGACGTCCATGTGGCTAAGCACAGTTGGACGTGATCCTAGGAGTTGAGCACTAGTGAGTGTGTCCAAATGATTCTCCTGTGAGACTCAGTGAGATAGAGATCTGTTGATTTGGACGTCCCTATGGTTGAACACAAGCAGACATGCCCCTAGTGGTTGAGCACTAGTGGTTGTGTGAGATCCCTTGCTATATTGTCTAAGAGTTAGATTACCTGTAACCCTAATTGTGATGTAAAGGGAACAGGTCGGCCCCACCATAAAGTGAAAGATAATTAATGTAAAAGATAATTAATATTGTAATTATTAATTATATGTTGAGTTATTGAGGTCGGCCCTGTTGTGCCAATAGACACCACTTTTGATGTGTCCAGTCTAATATAAATAAAGGTGATTTCCCCATTGAGGAAACACAACACACATGTGATTTTGAAAATTTCAGCAAGTACAAGTTCTAGGGTTGAAGTGTGCACCTCTCTTGGGCGCTAGCCTTCCTGGTTTTAGAGAGAACCCTTTTGTGTGCTAGGTCTATGGTGTGGGTGGTCTTTCTCTTGAGAATATAGCAAAGGACTGGCTAGGTTTTCTTCCCTTGTTGAGAAGGGTTTCCCAGGATATTTCTTGTGTTCTTTTGCATGGTATTTCTTCTTGTGATCTTGTTTATTGCAGCAATTGTTAATGGTGTAGTTGCATTTGTCTATGGTTCAAGTAAATGCTAAAATTGAAATAAACCTCATGCTTGAGCCTAGCCTAGTGAAAATTCAACAATGTCTACCTATCCACCGGGCAAGGTCCTGCAGCAACAACAAGTACGCCCTCCAAGGTTTCATAAGTCACAGGGATCATAACATGTAAATCACATCCAATAATTAAATTACCCAAACATGTACATCAAACCCCCTTTAACCCAAACAAATGCTCGAAGACGTTATGCAATTTAACAAGTTAGGTTTGGAGAAGGTCTCAAGGTGTCCTATTGGACTGACCTCTCTTAAGTTTGGGGTGTTTCCCAGGTGGGATCTAATCTAGGTCATGTAAATGTATGAGGTGGTATGGGTAAGTGTTTGGGCATGGGGTGCATGTAATAACATGGAAATGTAAAGTCTTACTTGTGGGTGCCTTTGTAGAGGGTGAGTTGCACCTTGTCATAAATGCAATTGTTTCCTAGCCCATTCATTTTCTTTTATTCTTAGCCTTATTTATTTTGATCTTTTGCTTTTGTGCTTCAAGGCAATAGTTGAGGGCCACTGTCCTAGCTTGATGACCAGAGGTGACAGCATTATCCACAAACATTTCACGGAAATGAGAAGGTTGGCTCAGGATGAGACCCCCTTTCTCTTGGCTATGCCACCAAGAGCCACTACCCTGGTTTGGTGACCAGATAGGTGGTAGTGTCATACCGCTACATGCCCATGGTCATAATAGGTTGGCTCGTGATGAGAAGTTTTTCACTGCTTTCTCGAGGATCCCTGGGCGAAGCATCTCAAAGGTTTCAACATTGGCTTTTAACTCTTGCCAACTAATTTTACCATCTAGGCCTTTAGCCCCTTCTTTCCACAAGGTAAGGCACAACCCTTCCTAGCGTAGCCAATCCCAATGTCCAAACAAGGATAGGGGAGATGGAAGGAAAAAAGATGGAAAGTGGTAAGTATGGAGGGAACAGACGATGACTTTTCACAGACCCACCTAGTAGCAACCCATCCTAAAGGGAAACCAATTTACTAGGGCACCGTGTTACCCTTCCAGGTATAAACGAGGCAAAGAGCATAATTTCCAAGCAAACATCATGAAATGAAGAAGGATTCACTACAACATAGTCAAGTCCTTCAAAAATCAGAGTGATACATACCATGATACCCGGACTCATTACCTCATGGAGCAAGACCAACAGCTACTTCAAGACCAAACTGGTGGGATGGATACTGTTGTTGGTGATAAGTGGACTACACTGATGAAAAGAGGGGCCCTCTCGGGCCATGCTCAAGTTATCTGCCTCTCAATATTCCATGTCTAGGACCTGTGGGCCTCGAGACCTGATCTCCTAAGTTATCCCTAGGCTAGGGGATAACGGGCCCAAAGGAACATTAGTTTCACCATAGGCTTCTTCAAGTTCCCCTATTACCACTCTGCCATTAGCACAAGCAGACAAGAAGGCCCCAAGTATAGTGGGGTTGCGGCCTTCCCCCACCTCCCTTTAGAGATAGACAAGACACAAATCCTCATGCAACATATTGGTTCATCATCCATTAGTCACAATATTGACACTCTAACCATGCCATTGATAACTTAACAATACATGACCCTCTCCAAAGTTGGGGGGGTGCAACAGTAGGGTGCTAGCATTGAGGCCAGGATGGGTTTAGACTTTAGAGATTACACCTATCTAACGTCAACGAAATTTCCTCTCCCGTGCACAGTAGCATCCAAAGCATGAAGTCCTATAGAACAAACAACTTACCATCAATGGGGCTTGTTACCCCCTCTCACCTAGGTGTAACTAGAGATCATGTCTCATGGCCGACAATGAAGACAATGATCCCGATGATGATGACGACTAGTATTCTCACCGGCAACATCCCGTCAACCCTTAAGATGCCTCCATCCTCATTATTGCAACTCATCAAACCCGATCAGCATGGTTCATTTGAAAAGGATGGTCCAACACATTACGAAGTATATTAATCCTTGTTTCATATAAAGTGTCATAGTTAATACATTTGGCATGTAAGTGAGGATCATGGGTTGAAGTTGGATAATGGATCATAAGCTCAAGAAGTTATGATTTTTACCTTGTCTCACCTTGGTGACCATCATCACTCTTAGGGAACAGCGGTACTACTGGGAGACCTTGATAGGGGTAGCGTACTGTTTTTTCCCCCCCATACTTAACACTTTATCATCATGGGGCAAGTCACAATGTACTTATATTCGAAATCGTTGTTACATGTATCCCAAAAGGGCATGTACCTCATCTTCCTACGAGAAGAAGGGGCTGAAGTCCCAAAGGTAGATTGTTGATGGCCAAATAAAAGAAAGTTAAGAGCAGTTAAGATTAAAATGCAATCGCGGGATAATAAAAACAAATTAAAAGCCACCATATAGCTTGAAGTCTATCCCCTCTAATGGTTATCACCCATTGGTCCTAATGAACGAATGCATATCAATATAAAAGGACCTTAAATCCCAAGGAAAGAAAAGGAAATAATAAATGCTTGAAACCTGAAAAAAAGGGGACTTGCAAATTGAAGAAAAAGGCAAATAAAGGGTTTGGAATGCAAAAATCACCAAGGAAAGGGTAACTCAAGTGCCAAGCACACCCTCTACAAAGGCACTCATGGAAGTGAGACCATACATCGCCTTGCATGTTAATGACGCCATGTCCACGAAGTAACACCCTCAATCTCATTTCACTTATACCTACACCTTCAAGGGTGTCTCGGGAAATGTCCCTCTAACTAGGTACTGGCACACCTAATAGGGTCTTTTGATGGTCCTCCCATACCTAAACTTGCCAAATTGCATAAATTCTAAAGCTAATGTAAAGTTTGAAGGGGATATCTTATGTGAATTGCTCATGTGGCTTCTGTATTAAGTGATGGCCTACTTTATGTGTTTTTAAGGACTTTTGAACCTCGTGATTGTTGGTCTTACTTAATTTTATGGCTTTCACTGACTTGGGTGCACTTCACATGGCCCTTTAGAGGACGTTCCCATGCTTTCACTCAGAACGTTGTGCATTTTATACAAGACATGACACATGTGATGCAGAGCGTTGGCTCACATGATGATTTGGCACATTCAAACATATTCTCTCACATCTAATGGACCCTGGACAATGGATAGATGAGCTCTCCTTTTGTAGATATGGTCATATTGATTGATAGATGGGTAGGAAGACCACACTTTTGGATAGTGTACCCATAGCATGATAGCATTTGGCTTGAGGACATTGCACCTGGAGATGATTGGGCACCCCATGGAGAGATGATGAGCCCTCTTTTCACCTCGGACAATGAGATTTACACCTTGGACGTTTGTTGGGTAGGTGTTATATTCTTTGCATGTGTGTGTGGGGGCACGTCAAATTTGACGACTGCGTCTGACGATCCCATCACATGTTGCTCTTAGTCGGCGTGTGCGTCGGGCGCTTTCCTAGGGGGGTCCCAGGGGAAGCAAGATTGCCCCCACTGGTTACGCAGAGCGTTCGGCTTCGAGGCAACGCCCCGATTTGTTTTTGGGGGTGACAATTTTTTCTATTTTAGTGTTTTTGCTATTTTTAGCGGTTTTCTAAATTAACCCTGAATTAAGGGATTAGAGTTTTAGTAGCTACGGAATACCTAAAATATTGTGAATATATTGTATTGCGAATGGTAAAATTAATACAAGGAAGAGTCGAGAGGTGTGACACCAAGGAAGGTTGGTTTTCTCTCAATTAAGGGTTTCAAGCGTAAATCTTTGTGTACCATATGTATGAGGCATTGATTAATTTTTGTTTTGCTTAGAATCTATATGTATTGCTTTACTTCACAGGTTTAAAACTTACATGTGGTATCATAGCACGTTTTTGGCTTCAGGGGGACGCCTTTGTTGCTGAGGGTTTGGTTCGGCCTTGATAGCTCAAGTTTATCTTGGGTCTGTGATAATCCTGGTTCAGTGGCAGCTTTGCAGTGGTGCTTTGTGTGCTGAAAGAGAATGGCAAGCAGTTCTCGAATCAAGATTGAGAAATTCAACGGTAAAAACTTTGAGCTATGGAAGCTCAAGATCGAGAACCTTCTTGTAGAGAAAGAACAATGGATCGTTGTGCATCCCGGTACATAGCCTACAGGTACACAAACTACTGGTACACAAGCTACTAGTACTCAATCTACTGGTATGTCGCAAGAAGATTGGGAGAAGTTGGATAGAAGAGCAAGGAGTACGATTCAACTCTGCCTAGTTGATTCGGTGTTATTGAATATGTCAGGAGAATCTACAGCCAAGGAACTATGGGAAAAGTTGGGGAATTTGTATCAGTCAAAGTCCCTAGTAAACAAGTTGTTTCTTCAAAAGAAGTTGTATCATCTTAGGATGGAAGATGGAGATTCTGTGACAGAGCATCTAAATGCCTTCAATACTCTGGTAAGTCAACTTGGATATGTTCATATTATGCTTGCAGAAGAAGAAAAGTGTATTACTTTGTTATGTTCTTTGTCGGACTCCTGGGATAATCTGGTTGTAGCAATTGGTAGTATCACTCAATCTACATTGAAGTATGAGGATGTGGTTTCATACTTGTTATCGAAAGAGATGAGGCGGAAAAGCATGGATAGTCATAGCACAGATGCTTTAGTTGTAAGAGGTCGTCACAAAGATAGGGATACAAATAAATCTTCGGGGGGGAGATCTAAATCTAAAATTAAATCTAAATCCGTAGGAAAATCTTTGAGGAAGTGCTAAAAATGTGGTAAAGTTGGGCATTATAAGAAAGACTGCAAGTCTAAGAAACTTGATAAAGCAAAGGGATCTGATTATTCCTCTTCCACAGAGGAGAAAACCTCCACGGAAGGAGGTGATGTTTGTTAATATTATGGTAGTTGCGGGAGGTATTTACCTCCATGTGTGAACCTGACGAGAATAGAAGACTCCAGAGAGCAAGAGAAAACCCTAATGAGTTGGCTAATAACCCTAGAAGTCTTGTCAGCTCAAGAAGATAATTTATATTAGGTTATTAGCCTCCAAGAGAAGAAGTCGGCCAGAAATAATAATAATATACTGAACAGACACATATCCAGAAGGAGAAGTCGGCCCCAGCAAATCTGGCAGAACCAGTATAAATACAGGGCGCTAGTTCTCATTTGACAGCATCTCAAAATTGCAGTTCCCAGTTTGGTGCGCACTGCAATTCCCAGTTTGGTGCGCACATGTGGAGGAGAGTTGCAGTTGCAGCTGCAGCAGCAGCTAGTTTTCAGTATGAGCCTGGACTATGTCTTGGCTAGGGTTTGGACTATCTAATCAGCTATTGTTGGTGCGCTATCCTTGGAGGAAGATGCGCTACACCTTGTTTGGCTATCTAGCCTAGGGTTTGCTTCCAGAGTAAGTAATTCTCAGTCAAGGTTAAGGTGCTCGAAGGGTGGCTTAGGCCTATGGTTGGGTGACGAGGGTATCGTCAATGGTAAAACGAGCACACTATCTTCTATATTCTAACAGGTTATGGTCCCACACCTCCTTCATTCAGTCTAAATGCTGGAAGGAAACATAGCCGCTAGGATATTGAGCTCGTTGAGGAACTACCGCTAGGGTTACTAGCAGAAGTAGCTCCCAAGACACTGTCGCTAGGGTTACTAGCAGGAGCAGTTGGAAAAACCCTAAACCTCTTGTTGAAGCACCTTAAGTGAAGAGATTGACCTAATCTCCGGACAAATCAGTGCGCCCTAGCCTAGCGCATCTCCTGACACTCTCAGCAAGCCAAGACATGAAGTTTGAATTTCTGGTCAAATCTAGGGTTTGACCAAGTCAAGTAGCCATGACTAACTCTACGAAGTCTGAGAACAAGTTAGATGGAGCCTCTAACTTCAGAGCGTGGAAGACAAGGATTGACCTCATCCTTGCCAAGAATAAAGTGTTGGATATCATGAAAGGAAAGATCGTGAAG
>JZKD02S1672730.1:858089-878439 GCA_000966675.3 Picea glauca
AGAAAGAGCCCCCCATCGAGGTGACAGTGGGTGGGGAAGCTCCTGTTACGCCGGTTTCAAGCCCTGACTCAAGCCCTTGGAACTATCCTACAAACCGTGCGATAACATGGCCCAAGAGTTCAAGTATAGATTCAGCTACTATGATTGGTGTCCAAGAGGGAGGATTGTATAAATTGAAGGGACACCCAAAACAAGTCCTTGTACACAACAGTGTTAGCTCTAGTGAGCTATGGTACTGAAGACTTGCTCACCTAAATTACAGAGCCTTACCAGTTTTGAGCAAGATGGTTACAGGTCTACCAGATATGCAGGTAGAGGATGATGGAGTATGCAAAGGATGCGCACTTGGCAAGAATGCCAAGAGAAGATTTTCAAGCAGTGACAATAGATCCAAAGGGATCTTGGACATCGTACATTCATATGTATGCGGACAGATAACGGTGACATTTCTAGGTAACTTTTTGTATTATGTCATTTTTATTGATGATTACTCACGTAAGACGTAGATCTATTTCTTGAAAGCGAAAGATGAAGTTTTTAACAAGTTTCAAGAATTCGAGGCTTTATTTTAGTAGAAAATCTCTCTAGAAGAAAGATTAAAATCTTGTGGTCAGATAATGGAGGTGAATACACCTCAAATGAGTTCAAAGACTTTTGTAGAGAAGCTAGGATTAAGAGAGAGTTGACAACTCCCTACAACCCATAACAGAATGGGGTTGCAAAGAGAAAGAATAGATCTATTGTAGAAGCAGCTAAAGAGATGATCCATGACCAAAATTTACCCATGCATCTATGGGCAGAAGCATCTAGTACAGTTGTATATGTCCAAGATAGAAGTCCTCATAAGATATTGGGGAACAAGACACCAGAAGAAGTATTCACTGGAAAGAAACCAGAAGTCAGCCACTTGAGAATATTTGGTTGTCCAATGTACATACATGTTCCCAAGGAAAAGAGAACGAATTTGAGGGTTCAGGAAAGAAGGGCACCTTCATTGGATACAATGAGACTTCGAAGGCTTACAAAATATACATCCCCGGACAAAGACAGATTGAGATTAGCAGGGATGTTACATTTGTTGAAGAAGCAGCCTTCAAAAAATCTAGGGAGTCTCACATGGATGAGGACAAAGAGAAGCAGGAGGCTCCAAGGGATGCAATAATGATTGATTCTACTCCAGAAGAACACAATCTAGAAGATCATAATGAGACAGTAGAACCATAGATACCTGTAGATCCACCCAGAGAAGTTACAGTTACCAGGAAGAGACCAGCATGGCTCTGAAACACTTTGCAAGAAGCTGAAGGACATGTAGTTCCCAGAGGCTCTTTCAGAGAGAGCAAGAGACCACACAAGTTTTCTAGCTATGTGGCGTTGATGAGTAAAATCATTGATTCAGAACCTTCCACTTATGAGGAAATTGCTAAGCGGCAAGTGTGGAAGGATGCCATGATGGAAGAGTATAAGTCCATCATGAAGAATGATGTGTGGGAAGTGCTTTTAAGACCTGAAGGGAAGTCAGTAGTGACTTCCAAGTGGATCTACAAGATCAAGCATGCTGCAAATGGTAGCATAGAGAAGTACAAAATGAGATTTGTGGCTAGAGGATTCTCCCAGAAAGAGGAAAAAGATTATTATGAGACATTTGCTCCAGTAGCAAAGTACACTTCCATCAAATCTATTATTGCTATTGCTTCCATTATGGGATGGAAATTACACCACATGGATGTCAGAACTGCTTTCTTCAATGGTGTAATTGAAGAAGAAGTGTACATAGAGCAACCACAAGGTTTTGTAATACATGGGAAAGAGTCCCATGTTTGCAAATTGAAGAAAGCTTTGTACATGCTTAAGCAAGCACCCAAGGCATGGTATGCCAGAATAGACAGTTATCTGATGAGATTGGGGTTTACCAAGAGTGATGCAGATCCCAACCTTTACTACAAGGTTGAAGATGGTTTCCCATTGATCTTGGTATTATATGTGGATGACATGTTTCTTACAGAAGATGAGAAGCTCATAGATGGGTGCCAAAGGGAGCTCACTTCAAAGTTCGAAATGAAAGATCAAGGTTTGATGCACTATTTCTTGGGATTAGGGGTGTGGCAGAGGCCAAATGAGATTTTCCTTAGGCAAGGAAATATGTAGTTGAGATCCTGCAGAGATTCGGGACGATGGACTGCAAGTCCATGGCCACACCTAAGGTTACGAATCTGAACCTCTTGAGAGATTCATCTTCAAATTTGGTTGATCCCACGATGTATAGAGAGTTGATCAGATCCTTGATGTACCTGGTTAACACCAAGCCGGATATATGCTTTGCAGTGAACACATTGAGTCGGTACATGGTTGAGCCTAAATATGTACATCTGGTAGCAGCAAAGCATGTGCTGAGGTACCTGCATGGTACAGTTGGATATGGACTCAGATATGTCTCAGACGGTGAAGTAAAGCTGCAAGGTTATACAAACTCTAACTGGGCGAGGAGTGCAATGGACCGGAAAAGCACATCAAGATGTTCCTTCAGTTTGGGATCACAGACGTCAGTGGCACTCAATACAGCAAAGGCAGAATATATAGCAACCAATATTGCAATCCGTGAAGCAGTGTGGCTTCGGAAGTTGCTTGCAGGGTTATTTGATCTAGAGTTGGAGCCAACTTTGATATATGGTGATAATCAAAGTTGTGTGAAGCTTTTAGAGAATCCAATCTTTCATGACACATCAAAGCATATAGAGATCAAATACCATTACATCCAAGACATGGTGCGGAAAAGAGAGATGGAGCTCCGATACATATCCACAGATGAGCAGACAACAAACATTCTCACCAAGCCTCTGTCTAGAGTGAAGTATGAGTACTTCAGAGACAAGTTTGGCCTGATGTAGAATGTCCACCCTCATTGAGAGGGAGACGTGATGTTTCTCCTCCAGCGGGCTCTCCCTCTGGCCAAGGGTTTCCCAGAACAATCATGTGAAGTGACTGAGGGAGTAAAAATTTAAAATGTAGCCCGGTACAAGTCTTGTCTACGCCATGTGATGTGGCTAGGTGTGAATGGAGCTTGTAGCATGGCCTTTCCTACACCATGTGAAGTGGCTAGGTGTGAATGGGACCATGGCGTAGCCTTAGGGATATGGTAGTATTCTTGCCCATACCATGTGAAGTGGATGGGTGTGGTTGGGACTACAAAGAGAGGAGAAACATCATAGCGTAGTCGTGAGACTATGGCAGTATTATTGTACTACTGGATGATCATAGCATAGTCATAAGACTATGGTGGCGTAGTTGTGACTCGTGAGACTATGGCGGTAGTCTTGTACTACTGGATGCTCATAGCATAGTCGTGAGACTATGGTGGTAGCCTTGGTGCTACTAGATGCTTGCAACATAGTCATGAGACTATGGTGGTAGTCCTTCCCATGCCATGTGAAATGGATGGGTGTGATTGGGACTACTAGAAGAAAACATCTTGGAAGAATACCTCCCTAGCTAAGAGGGAGTGTTGATGTTTTGATAGCAGCAAGAGGTATTCCCTCCTGGACAACCTCTCTCAGATAAGAAGAAGATTCCAGAAGACAAAGGAAGACCATTGAACAATTGAAGAACACCCCGGAAGAGAAGGCGGCCCACAGGAAAAGAATAAAGCAGAAATGGAATTCCCAGGAAGAGAAGTTGACCCACAGGAAAAGACAAAGGGGAAATAGAATTTCCCCGAAGAGAAGTTGGCCCCAGCTAAAGTGACTTAAAGACTATAAATAAGGTGATGTCTTCCTCATCTATTCACTCACTCACACAGCTATCTCACTCAAGCAGGCGACGCAAGTCTGAGGCAAGGAGAAGACGTAGCTACTACAGCATTTGGGGTTCTTGGTTATTCTTGGTGGTTTCTCTTGTGCGTTATCTCTGGGAGAGGTGCGCTAGCCTTGTGTGGTGTTGCAGCTACAATTGTTTGACCCTACTAAGGTTTGACAAGGAGAAAGAGATAAGTTATTGTATCAGGTTTTCTTCATTATCAGTTTTGCTCTTGTGAAGAAGAGCTTGTTCATGCTTGGATTGTATTATTAGAAAGAATCTATCTAAGAAAGATTGGTTGGGTTTTTCCCCGGGTTTGGGTTTTTCCTAGGATAAATCTGTGTGTCTCCTTGTGCTTGTTTTATGCTGCTTATATTTTCAGTATATGGTTGCTAAATGTAAAAGAAGTTCTAAATGTTCTAGTAAATATATTGCTCTGAAAATTTAAGATAATATAATAGGTTTATGATGGGATAACCCTAGGCCTTCAAACCTTCAATCTACTCTTGATTTTAGCCTCCTTTATAGGTGTTGCTTTGAGTCCATTTGCCCAAAGAAGGAGAAAATAGCTAGCCTTTATGTTTGCAAGTGATGTTAAAACCCTCACATAGCTTAAACACTCTCTCTCTCAAAAATAACTTGTTGGGTGGATGCTTAATCACATTCTTGTGCCCAATCTAGCCCAATCTAGCCCATTCATTCATACTGCTTTCTTTCAAAATTTCAATAATTTTTTGGAATCGTGGTTTGAAATCTTTAAAATATAATTTTTTCATTAAAATTTAAATAGTTTAGGTATTTTTTAGTAAACCGAGCCATTGAAATCAGATCAGTCTGAGTCAATCTGAGTCTAAGTATCTAGATGCCTCATGATGATCATCTCATGAGATACATTTAATTTTGTTTTGATGTTATTTGTATTATCCTATCAGGAATTATGACTTTGGATAGATATTGTATTTCAGTATCGATGTTTGATGGACCACTTGTCATCTTATAAATCTTACATTGCATTTTTATTTTCATATTTATGTGACAATGTGTTTGCTTGATGTTGATGTTGCTTTAAAAGTTTTAAAAATTGAAAAAAAAATGATTATTTTTGTATTTTTAAGGTTTCCTGATAATTTCCAATATTTTCCCCGTTATTGCCAATAATTTCAATTTTGTACCCCCGACAATAAATTCTCGATAACAATAAGTGCACATTAGTTACCACAATCTGTGACCCAAAAATGTGAGGTTCTACGCACCTAGGTGAAGACATGTGCAACTAAGAGGTGGTCACTATCACCTCACCAACACTCTTTTGCACTTTAGACAAAGGATGGACCTAAGTCAAGGGGGGATTCCCTATGGTTACTAGGCTCACTTCACGTAGTATGGAGTGGAAGTAAAGAGCACTAACAACATGGAACAAATGGAAAAGGATTAAAACGTTTTGGGGGTGATGGATGAAAGTAGATCCCATGTCTTATTGCTTGGGCTATGGGGTCATACATGCAATCTAAGAGGGCTATTCTACTAAAGTATTTGGAAAACATGATATTACAAGAATAGAAGGGAAGGGACTCACTTAAGGGCTCCACAACCAAACTAATATAGAAGCAGTTAAGCTTTTACTCACAACAGATGTTTATGGCTTTGAACCCCTTCTCTTCAAGACAATGTGCAATATTTTTCCCACAATGGATGCATAGGGTTTGTTATCCCCATTTTGTGGATAACTAAGGAGATTATGTCTCGAGGCCCTCAAGTTGCAGATATGGAGTGTCAAGAGACTACATAACCAGCAGTACCCTTTTGCACAGTTGGAGACCCCTCTCACCACCACAGATGGTCGCAGATTTCCAGATGTCATCCACCACATCAGCTGGCTTTCGAAGGGTGGTGGGCCTTGCTCCATGAGGTACAAGTCAATATTATGGTAAGTGTTATCACACAATTTGCACTTGCCCAAAGTCGAAGGCAAGTGGATACTAAATTGGCATAACAAGGAGGATGTCCTATCACTGTCACCTTAATATGACACCTCTTTTTATTTAGGAGTAGTACCCAAGGGAGACATCCCCAGTGACCTGGGGGTTTGAGAAGGCTAAGGTAAAAGTTATGAGAAAATCCCACCCCTCTCACAGGTCACTCAGATCAGAAGTTCCAAGGTTTCATTGAGATGAAGCAAAAGATAATTTAAGTGTACCTGCCCAAAAAAAGACAACAAGTAGAAAAGAAATGTTGTTTGCGAGTACCATTTGATGTCAGTGCTTGTAAAACCATGAACTCTTGAAAGATAAACAAGCTGATGTAAAATTGAAGCAATATAAATATTTATAACAGCAATGTATATTTAGCAACAGCTACAACAATTATGCCTCAATAATGCTTCAAGAAGGACAAAAATGATAGCCTAAAATTGACAAAATGATAATAGTTGTCAAAAGCAATAATGGCAATGTATAATCAGCTTTTAATCTTGCTTTTAGGATGAATTTGCTGTTGTTATAGATGGTTGTAGCAATCTTTTGCAACAGCAGCAAATTAGTTAGTGAGTTAGTCTAATTTAGAGTTAGTAAAAGTCTTGGGGAAGATGACTTAAGAGTTGTTTGGTCAATCAATCACTTGCAAGGAGTGGACTAGTGCCTTTTAGGGTAATGGAGTCAAAGTTTGCAGTGGCAATTCTTAGAGGAAAACAACAAATGATAATAGGTAATCTAAAGGGATGGGTGAGATGATTGAGATGATTAAGTAACCTTAGGCCCTAGTGATTTCCTTCTTCCTTAGATCAAGCTTGAAATAAAATATATGGAGCTAATGAAGCAATGCTACTAGAGTGCTACAAAGGTAGGGCTCAAGTATATTCTTCAAAAGAGATGTTTTCTAGCAAAATCAAGTAGGTGGAAAATTATAAGGAAAAGGATAATAACATATGCTTCTCCACTAGGGTTTCAAGCTAGCAATTTCATAATCTTAG
This sequence comes from Picea glauca, assembly GCA_000966675.3. NCBI lineage: Eukaryota > Viridiplantae > Streptophyta > Pinopsida > Pinales > Pinaceae > Picea > Picea glauca. The sequence continues at coordinate 864,850 of JZKD02S1672730.1, forward strand.
AAATGAACAAGCAAATTTACCATAACCATTCAAAATAAATGAAGAATTGCAGATTTACTTACTTCATCAAGAATAATCTAGCACAAAAAACCTTAGTTGAAAACTTTCCACCATAAAAATGCCAAAACACACCAAGAATAGCCTCTCCAAGAAGTTGCACACCACTTAATTTCAGCCAAGTAACCTTAAAGAGGGACGAATTTCAGACCTCACACTTGTGCACAATAATTTCAATTTCGTACCCCCGACGACAAATTCTCGATAACAATAAGTGCACATCAATGACCTAAAATTTAATTAAAGGTCATTGATATTGTATAAATAGAGAGATAAAACTATAATGAGAGTTTCATCTCTCTGTTTATACAATATCAATGACCTTTAATTAAATTTTAGGTCTGAAAAGGTCGACGTGGCCAAATTACATCAAAATCCAGTTTTTACATAATTTTAAATAATTAAACCCTAAAATGTGCAGTAGAGGTGACGTCATACCCTCCTAGGGTGACATTGGGCCTCATAGGTAGGACATCAGGCTCCATGAGCAAAACGTTAGGCCTTCCAAGGCCTCTGGATGATGCCACACATGCCACTTGGCACACAACTACCTCCATCATGTCCATCTGACATTGGGTGACGTCTAGGGTCAAAAGGGCGACATCATGGGCCTCCCAAGGCCAACGTTAAGGGGAAAGAGCAAGATCCCCCTAGGTCCAAGCCTGCCAAAGTGTCTTTGGTGGAACGTCCTTATTTTTCTCCGCTGCAAGCCTCTGGTGTCTATCTGCCCCTGGCTAGGGTCACAGCATCCATCTGGTGGGCTTTTAGCCCCATGCAGGTCCAAACTAATCATCTCCCCATATGTACCTCTCTGTCGGGCATGGTCCTGCAGCAGCAACAAGTACGCCCTCCATGGGCTCATAAGTCACAGGCATCATAGCAATGTCAATCACGTCTAATAATCAAATTACCTAAACATGTGCATTAAACCCCCCTTTACCCAGACAAATGCTCAAAGACATTATGTAGTTTAACAAGCCAGGTTTGGAGAGGGTCTCGGGATGTTCTATTGGGCTAATTCTCCTCATGTTTGGGGTGTTTCCCGGGAGACTAGGGGACTTCCAGCGAGCCGCCAACGATTGAACATTTCCATGTTCAAAATTCAGAGTTCAGAAGTTCAGCCAATCAATAAGACCAATGTTTTCCACATTTTCCATACCCTACGGGGAAATGTAATAAGAAATGTTGCATGATGAGCTTGTAAAAGGTCTTAGCCACCTTCGACTTAGGCATGAGTTGTTACTCTAGAGTGTTTTTTTACTTATTAATTATATTTTGTTGTTTAAAGACAATTTATAATTTCCGATTTTTTTCACTCAATTCTCCAAAGCTGGAGTATATACTCATGGTTAGGCCTTAGCATGGATCTAAGCCTTAGCATTATATATACTTTCATTCTCAACTGGTTTTCCCCGGGGGAAGTTTATCCAGGGTCATGTTGACCAAAAATACGTGTGTTCATTTCATGCATGCTTAGAGTATAGATCAGTTTGTTAGAGTTGTAAAGATCAAGAAGAGTGTTACGTGTTTTGAGTATATTGCATGTGCTAACATTGGGGTATGAAAACACTTGCAAAGGCACCTCAAAAGGACACTTAACCACATAAATTATCAGCAGAAAGTTACCTAACTGCTTGTTGTCCTAAAAGACAGCAAAGGACAATTTTGGAAAGTCAAACTTAGAGCCAAATTTCAAGTCAAGGACAGACTTTTTTTGGCAGCCTGATAGTACCTCGTTTCTCTACAATTACCATCATTTGGTCACCAAGCCAGGGTAATGGCCCTCAGTTGCATGGCTGAGAGAAAGGAGGTCTCATCATGAGCTAGCCTTCTCATTTCCACTAGGTGTTTGTGGGTGACATTGCCATTAACTGGACACCATGCCAGGGAAGTGGCCTTCAACATTTCCTTAGAATTATGAAAGAATAAAAGAATGGCAAATAATGGGCTTGGAAAAAGTGCATTGCGGACGAACGTACCACACACACTCTACAAAGGCACCCATGAATGAGACACTACGACCTCTTGTATGTCATGAGCCCTATGCCCATTGAGTCTTGACCCCAACAACCTCACCCACTTTACATGGCTTAGAGAGGGAACTCTTGGAAACTTTCCTTGACCTAGGGAAAGATCTACCCAATAGGACACCTCGTCAACCCTCCCATATTCAAGCTTGACAAGTCGCATAATGTCTTTGAGCAATTAATTGTTTGATATAGTGATCTTTGATGCACATGCTTAGGTGGCCCATTTATTGATTGGATTCACTTATCATGATGTTATGACTTGAGATCCTTGGAGGGCGTGCTTATTTGTCTTTCCAGGACCTAGTTGGTGGACAGTTTTGGAAATACAAGCCTAGCTCGGGCTTCCTTGGGGCTCCAAGCCCACAGGTTGGATGCCATGGGTCCACATGTCGAATCACGGAGATGAAGCTTTGGAGACCTAGACGATGATGAGGAAGACCTAGCCCACCCCTCATGTCCCAAACGATTTGCCTAGGAGAGGCAAAACGTCACCCTTAAAGGCTTGATGTCTTTTTGGGGGCTAGGGTTTTGGTGGTAAGACATGCATAAGTGGACATTTGGTTGAAGGAAGGCCTTGATCACGGGAGAGAGGACATGGATTGAAGACATGTGACCTTTGGAGTCCTAGCCATGATGTAACTACCCCAACAACTTGATCAAGAAGACAAAACGTCCCCTAAAGGGAAGACGTCACACCCATTTTAGGGTTTTATTTGTGCAAAAGTGAAAATTAGAATGAGTTAAATAGTATTGTTTGTGTAAAGGGGCAAGATTAGGGTTGTTGACCCCTAATCTTGTGTTTTCCCTAATATTATGTCGACAAACTATGTTAGCAACATTTTGTATAAATAGAGATCTTAAGATCTCATTTGAAAAACATAACTCTCCCTCTTGTGAGAAGACATTGGTTTGAAATTTTCGCTATCTTTGGCAAATGGTCTCTCTTGTGCTATTGTTTATGGTGATCTCTTGATGTATGGTTGATGGAAGCGATGCACTAGCCTTGGAAGGCTTTTCTCTTGCTATTGTGGTGGATTATCTTGGCATTTTTCCTTGAATTGGTATGGTCTTTACTTTCATGCTATCATTTGTTTCAAGTTAAGGTTATTGTGCTAGGAGCTAGGTGGGAAGTATAAAGGCATACACCCCCACCATAGTCTTCATCATTTTATGCTTCATTATATTTGGTTAAACAAGGGTTTTCTAAGAGAAGTATAAGGGCATACACCCTCTTAGCTTAAACCCTAGCTAGAGAAACTTGCCATGGGGAGTAAGAGGGTTTAGCTTCTCTAAGCTATTTCTTTGCATGACCCCATTAACCCAATTATTAAGAGCACTAATCATTTATTATTGCATTGGAGAAACAAAATCATTGCCTTGGAAAACGTGATTTTACAAGTTTTAAGTCTCTCTCTTTGGGGAAACGTTCCTTGAGCCTTTGGCTCTCTTGCCTCACTAAAGCATCCCCTTTCAACCACTACAAATTGCTGCTGTAAAAGACACTAACCTACAGCCATTAAGGCTACACTAACCCTGGGTAACTAACCCTAGACTAGGCCTAAATTTCTTCCCTAACCCTCTACTAACCTAGGCGCATCTTCTGAGCCATCTACAAGTGATTTATGTTGGATATTCTTGCCGATATAGGGCTTGGTTTTCTACAGCCATAAGGCTGATAATTTGACTGCAGAAACCCTAAAAGAAAAACACTTGTAACTTGTGCTTTAACCAGCAAAATTTGCTAAAAGTTTGCTAAAATATTCTACTTGGTTTAAGGCATTTCTTGGTTGGTTTCTTTACTAATTTCAGTGGCTCATTTTACTGCTGTTGTAACAAGATTTCTACAGCGATAAGGCTGATAATATCTCTGCAGTAAGGTTTTATTTCAGACTTGCTATTTGTTCTAAAGCTGTAGCTTAATCATTGGTGGGTTGAGCTAGTTTCCACTAACTTTATCTCTTGTTTATTTATCACATACTTAGCACTTATTTTGCAGCCCTTGTTACCTTTTATAGATCTGATATATATCATTTATTGTTGCTGCAAGTTAGGGACAGCAAGCTTAACTTGCTTGTCCAAATAAGATATTATACTATCTGCTTGGTTTTCCTTGTGTCTCGGGCAGTATTCACACTTGGCAGGTCACTCAACTTACTTGGCAACCCTTGGACCTTCTCAAGATTCCATTTTAACCCTTTCACATCATTTAGATTTGACCTCTAGGGACTTCATCTCCATCACACCTCCATCTTCATCTCATTCCCCATAGGGTCATTGGGATTCCCCCCTTGAGGTGACTACCTAACCTCTAAAGCGACGGGGACACCTGCCTAAGGTGACAGTGGATAGGTGACCTCTTAGTTGTCGCCATTTAGTGGTTGGGTCGGGCTTTGCCCCCACCTACAACTTGTGCAATACCAAGGCTTTAACTCCTCCCTAAAACAAGGTGCACCTAGATTTAGCTTTGACAACATAAAACATGCAAACAAAGATCGACCAATGGTGCGCCCTAGAACATATGCCACATATAATAAAAAAACATTGATGTTTCGGTAGCTGCGGGAGGTATTAACCTCCAGGACAACCTTTGTGCTTAGAGAAGAATATTCTGAAAGCAAGAGAACCATTAAACAGATGTGGAAATACCCTAGAAGAGAAGTCATCCCAAGGAGAATAATAATTAAGAATTAGAAGGTTCCAGAAAGAGAAGTCGACCCCACATGAAAAGTCACTTGGACAGACTAGTATATAAAGAGGTAAGGAGCTACCTCATTCATATACACTCACTCACTTTGCAATCAAGGCGCAAGTCTAGAAGGAACTATAGTTGCAGCAGTTCAGCGAAGGGAAGAAGGAGGTGCAAGTCTAAGGAATGTGACGCAGCGGCTGCAGTGGTGAAGTCTCTCCTTGCTTAGTCTTTCTGGTATCTCTCTCTTGTGCGCTTCTCTTGGTAAAGGTACGCTCTCTTGGTATTGTGTTGTTGTTGCAGCCTTGTTGGCATTTTTTGCTAGGGTTTATCTGATAGGACTTGCTTCATGTACGGAATCTATCTAAGAAAAGGTTACTGTGCTCAGGGGTGGCACGTGTAAGTGCCTATGTTAGGGTGACAATCGTGTAACATTGTCTATAGTGAAACGAGCATATCAAAATTTTAACATGGTATCATAGTTGGTTTCCTTCAGAACAGTCTAACTACTGGAAGGAAGATCGTCAATTTCCCTTATTATCAAGCTCGTTGAGCACTTACAAAGCCACCAAGAAGGTCGTCTAAGGAGGGCGCATATTTCCCCCTGATCAGAACTCCAAAACTCAAAAGTTGGAAAATTAAGGTTTCCTCATAAAACCCTAGGTCAAGACGTTTGGGCATTTAAAGGCTGAAGGTGGAGCAGATCCTTGAAGAAAGGAGGTCGCCTTGGCATAGCACACTCGCTGGTAAGTCCAAAATTCATTTCCACAAAGTCTCAAATTTTGTCATATTTCTAGATCCCGGGGTAGAATGACTTCCAGCACTAACCTTGATGAGAAGCTTGAGGGTGTTGATAACTTCCGAGCATGGAAATATAGAGTAATGCTCATTCTAGAAGAGAATGATCTAGAAGGCTTCATTGAAGAAGAAGTTCAAGAGCCAGAGGGAGATAAGGCTAAAGCAAAGAACAAGAAGAACCTGATTAAAGCAAAGAGGATTATTGCAGATTCTATCAAGGATCACTTGATCCCTCATGTCTCATCATTGAAGACTCCAAAGCAGATGTTTGATGCTTTATCCCAATTATATGAAGGCAAGAATATCAACCAGAAGATGACATTGAGGACACAGCTCAAGAATGTGAAGATGCAAAATTCAAAAATTATTCAATCCTATTCACGAGGGTATCTCAAATCAAAGAACAGTTTGAAGCCATTGGAGACACAATTGAAGAAGTTGAGCTAGTAATGACTACATTGAATGGTCTCCCAAATTCTTGGAAATCATTTATTCAAGGAATCTGTTCCAAAAGAAAACTAACAAAGTTCAACGGGCTATGGGAAGATTGCACTCAAGAAGAAGCTAGATTGGCAGCAAGAGAAGAAAAGTTGGGTGATGATGAAAACCAAGCACTAGCAGCACATACAAGAAATCGAAAGAGAAAAAAAGAGGTTTATTCTCATAAGAAGTTTCAAAGCTCACAAAAAGAGTTTTGGACATCTTGCACTCAGACGTGTGTGGACCGATGACAACCACTTCACTTAACGGATTAGAAGACAAAGCTGGATGGTGCACTCGTATATAAAATGAGGGAGTTTGTCGCAATGACAATAGATCCAAAGGCATCTAAGATCTAGTGCACTCAAAGGAAGTCCAAGAGTTGGAGACAGCAGTAACGATGTCTCCTACAGTAGTATATGCAACTCAAATGGGACAGCAGCATCTAGACTCCAAGTTTGCATATCAAGTTTGATATTTTATATTGCTATAACTTAAGAAATCTACTACTACTGAGTATTACTGCTATCAAATGTTTAACACTTGAATATTTAAGTAAAAGCTCATTCTTCAGTGTTGATGATGCACTTGTTTACAAGATAAATTGATCTCCTCTTGTAGATGTTCTTGGTTGTTGACCTTGTTCCAGGCAAGTCACAAGTGATAGCTCTAAGAAGGAGCTACTGTGATGATTGTTCCCGTTCTTGTTTTTATTATTATTATAAGAGTACTATTCTTGTCTATTGTTTTCCCTTGTTCTTTCTCTTGTTCCGAGCAGGTCACAGGTGATAACTCTGAGAAGGAGCTATAGTGACGATTGCAGGAGGCAACATATTAGATGGTCCCTAGTTTGAGACGTGGAGCAGACTATCCAAATAAGAAGTTGTATACACGACCGTATATATCCATGTACCGAAGAAGAAGAGGACGAAGGGTACTTTTGCAGGATACAGAGTATCTCATATGGAGATTGATTGTAAGGAGCAAAAGGCTTCAAAGATGATCGAACAGATCCCTCTAGTTCAGTTGATCACTCTTCAGATCATCAGGAAGAGTTAGTAGAGCCAAAAGGGCCTACCCAGAATCATTGTAATAACCAAGAAGAGACCAACATGGTCCCATGACACTTTGCAGGATGCAACGGGGATACAGATACATGGCATTGATGAGCCATATTATGATGAAGAGCATATGGCTCCACTAGTGGTGAGGCAGGCAGTCCCGCCAAGTACCAGCTCAGAAGAAGCTAGAGTTCAGAGGGATTCAGCCCTCAAGATCGAGTAGGGAGGAGCAGCCTCCCTTGGACAGTTCATAGGTGATCAAACTTCAAAGGAGGTTAGCACATGCAAAGGGAGCAGATGGCTCCGGAGATTATATAGACTCAGAGGGATTCAAGCTTTAGAGAAAGCATGCAACCTCAGAGTGACCCTGATCTCAAAGAGAGTCGGTAGCTTAGAGACTTTCATTCAAAAAGTATTCCTCCTTAGATTCAGATGGGAGAGAGAGACGTCTTCCATGACTGATAGACAAATGCCATGAATTGAGGAGGCTAGATCGAAGCTTCAGAGGCTTAGAGGAGATATGAGACCTTCTGGGAAGATTCCCTTATTTCAGGAATAGACAAGGAAGCCAGTCAGAAGGACTAGGATATGGATTTTTCCTTGGTTCCGAGACCAGAAGGGAAGTCAATGGTGACTTCCAAGTTGATCTACAAGATCAAGCATGCTGCAGATGTCAGCATAGAGATGGACAAAGCTTGATTTGTGGCTAGAGGATTCTCCCAGAAAGAGGGAGAAGATTATGACAAGACACTTGCTCTAGTAGCCAGAAGAAGTGTACATAGAGCAACCACAAGATACATGAGAAGAAGTCTCATGTATGTAGATTGAAGAAGGCTTTGTACAGGCTCAAGCAGGCACCCAGGGCAGGATATGCCAGACAGTTATTTTGATGAGCCTGGGGATGGTTGCCCTTTGATATTAGATGAGATATTGCTTACAGGGGATGAGAATCTCACAGATGGATGCAAGAGGGAGCTCACTTCAAAGTTCTAGATAAAGGATCTAGGTATGATGCAATATTTCTTAGGTCTAGAGGTATGACAGAGGCCAGATGAGATTTTCCTTAGCCAAGGAAAATATACTGTTGAGATCCTGCAGAGATTCGAAATGATGGATTGTAAAGCCATGTCTACTCCGATGGTGACGAATCTAAAGTTATTGAGTGATACATCTTCAGAGATAGTGGATGCAACCATGTATACACAGATGATTGGTTCATTGATGTATTTGACAAACACAAGGCCACATATATGTTTTGCGGTGAACACATTGAGTCAGTATATGGTTGAACCAAGACGTGTTCACTTGATGACGACAAAACACATATCGAGGTACCTGAAAGGTACAGTTGACTATGGACTCAGATATGTTTCAGGTCGTGAGATAAGACTGCAAGGCTATGCTGATTCAGATTGGGCCGATAGTGTTGCAGATCGAAAGAGTACATCAGGATGTTGCTTTAGTTTGGGATCAGTTATGATCTCGTGGCTCAGCAGGAAGCAAACTAGTGTGGCACTTAGTATGCCAAGACAGAATATATAGCAGCATGTTCAGTTAGTAGCGAAGTTGTGTGGATGCTTGATCTCAAGTTGGAGGTGACTTGTATCTTTTGTGACAACTAGAGTTGCATAAAGTTATCCGAGAACCCCATGTTTCATGACAAGTCAAAGCATATCGAGATTAAGTACCATTATATCCGATACATAGTACAAAAGGGAGCAGTGAAGCTCCAGTATGTTGCTACAGACGAGCAGGTAGCAAATGCATTGACCAAGCCTCTGTCAAAGGTGAAGTTTGAGTACTTCAAGGACAAGCTTGGCGTGGTCCAGAAGGACTTCCCTAGTAAGAGGGAGTGATGAGTTACAGATGCGAATGCAGGGGCAGTAGTATGCAGAGTGTGGCAGCAGCAAGTAGTCATCCACGGGCACGTTACTGGCTGTGGCAACAGCGGGAAGTCATTCACAGGCACGTTACTGGTTGTGGCACCAGTCAACATGACCTCGCACAGGGTCAACGGTATCCCGAGCCTTCAAGGCTGGCAGATGCCCATCTTTCAAGATGGAGGGCCAACCTGTGTGGTTGGAGGTGTTCCTAGCCTTGGGCTAGATGGGTAGTGTGTGCGCACTAAATTCCCTAATCCTTGTGGTTAGATACCTAGTCATTGTGGACTAGATGCCTGGTGTGCCAACCAGAAGGGCTAGTTGTCCAAAGTATGTGTGAGTTGGACAGTTGTGAGATAGTTGCCTAGTTCTGTGTGAGCTAGATGCCTAGTTTTGTGTGAGCTAGATGAAGTCCCGTAATGACATAAGGTCTAAAACAATGTTGCCGGAAGCGCCCCCCCCTCGCTCCGAGCGGATTCACCATGGAAGCAACCCCTAGAGCGAGCTTTAGAAATCCGGAAGCCCGCTTCTGGATTTTGGAAGCTCGCTCCGAAGGTCGCTTCTCAAGCGCTTCCTTAATGCTTCCTGAACGCTTCCCTATCACTCCCCAAGCGCTTCACGTAGGGCCCACGAGATTCCACGAAAAACAAAAAACAAAAATACTCATTTTTTTTTAATTTTTGAGTTGGGTTAGTGTGTGGGGTGTGGTTAGGGAGGGGTTAGAGGAAAGTGAGGAGGGAATAAAAGATATTTTCCCCCTCTCATTTCCTCATTGTTTATATTTGTGTTTGCTTGAGCTTGGAGGAGAGAGCAAAGGAAAACTTGAAGGAGAGTGCAAATTTGTGAGAGCTTGGAGGAGAGAGCAAAGAGGATCTTGGAGGAGAGAGCAAAGAGGAGTTTGAAGAAGAGAACAAAGAGGAGCTTGGAGGAGAGAACAAAGGCAACCATCTATCTGCAGAGAGGTGTTGGAGCACCTACAGTTACGCCCATAACGTCAAAAGAAACAGGTTGAATACAAGTCGGGCAGAGAGCTTGGTTTATGTTCATTACAACTTGCAATTGTTGTCCCACTACTGTGAGGAGTCAAAGGAGGATAAAAATTTGAAGTGTTGGGACAACCATCCAGAGGATGATAATTTGGAGGATGGGGATATGCATTTTGAGCAATTGGAGAATGCTCTTTTTGATGATGATGATCATGCTGAGATGCCACCCTCAGCTACTACCCAGTCCTTGGTCCCCCTATTCAAGACTCCAGCAGTAGGGGGCTTCATCTTCATCTACAGATTCTGCACAATTCCGTCCTTCTCAGGCTCCTCCAGTACCACCGCGTGGAGGCACACGCGGCAATCGTGTTGGTGGAAGGGGGATGGGATAGTTGTTTGATGTTTCTCATTTTTCATTACTTTACATGTCAGTCTATAGATCATAGATTCATAGCATTTAGCAACTAGACTCTAGAATCTAGCTCAGTTTAAACTTTATTGTTTTGGACCTTTCGATCTTCATAATTTAGTGCAGATGGTCATGACTCATGTTATTGTTGACAATTGTTAAATGATTGATTTCATTCCATAACTTAATGGTCTACTTTCTATTATATGGCTTAAAAATTTGTACGTTGGTTTGTAAGTTTGAAATTGCTAGACTCTAGATGGTTGATGCTCGAATGATTAATCATTGATGTACTACTACTTACTACTATGGATGCCATTTTAATGTTACAATTGTTGAAGTTTTAAATTCTAGACTAGTTTACAACTACAGTAAGTTAACTAGGATTTCAAGAAGATTAACCATACACAGATTACACAATGGGTCTGCTCGTTTGACCATAGGCAATGCTCTTTCATTGCCACCCAACCATAGGCATCCTCAAGTGCCGCCCTCGACCAGAGCAGGAGACCTACTACAGAATGATATGCAAGAGAAAGTCACCCAAATACAAAGATATATGTTGTTACAGATGTGCCCAATCTGTTGTCTCAGTAATGCCTCAAATCAGGCCGAATTTTGTTGCCTCGGACTAGTACTCCTGCGATTGCCTCACATGTGTTAGGAGGGCGAGTTGTTGTGTGTCAAATGAGGAAGGCTTGAATGTATTTATACTAATTCGTCACTGAACTTTTAGGGCCGACTTCTTCTAGAAATTATAATTTCCCATTATAATTTTTCTTTGTAGGGACGACTTTAGTTTTGTTACGTGCAAGTTATCTTCATAATAGGGCCGACTTATGCCCTTGTCTCTCATTGCTAGAGAGGGGTTTTCTCTTCTCAGGATATCAATCTATAGGAGGTCTCTTGGAGGTGAATACCTCCCACAGCTACCAAAAACATCAACAACAATGTACAAATATGAATGTTTCCATACATTCTACAGCTAATTTGTCTTTATGCATGTTTTTTTAATATAAACACAATATATATAAAAATTTATATATATATATAATAGATTCTCCCGGGACGCTTTGCTCCCAAGGATTTTTTCAAAATGACACTCCCAACACTCTGCTCCCAAAAAACGCTCTCGCTCCGCTCCACGCTCTGTCAACATTGGTCTGAAAGGACGTCGAGAGCCATAAGGTCCAAAAGGACGGCGAGGATGAGCCCACTAGAGAGATATTACATATGATGATAACGCCCCAAATGCATGGCAGTGATGAATAGCCTATGTGGCTATGATGATGATACTTGTGACATGATCTGTGTGATCATGGGATAGCCTGTTTGTCTATGGTGATGTGAAATATTCTAGGTTGTAAAGTTTGGGAAAAACCCCCTGGTTTTGGTGTTGGACTTTCGTCAAACACTTTGCATGCTTCTATATTTATGGTTGTAGATGAAAATTTGGTTGGACAGCAAGTTGTCTCTTTGTTTTGTTTGTTGTTTGAAGGGTTTCCTAACCCCTTATACCTCCCCAATGCAGTGTTTAGTGTACTATTTCATCATTGGACAAAACCCATAAAATTATAATGAAAACATTCATATGTAGAGGGACAATTTCACTAAACAATGGTTGTTGTTTTATTTAATATGAATGCTGTACCAATACAATAAAAATGAGGCAGAGGTACCTCTCAAAGGAAGTGAATGTTTGCTACAGGGAACTTGTAACCTCCATGTCACACACAGCCAAGAAATAATGCTCCAATCTACCCACACGATCTGCCAAGAGAAGGCGCTGATATATGAGTATGGTTCTGTCAGCAGTTTGAGTGATATAGCTGTCCCAAACTCAATGGTAATCTTCCCTATTGTGCAAGGTACAGTCAACAAGAAGAGTCGACCCACAGCCAGCCTCCACACAGCGCAAAGAGGACCACGCAGCCTCTAGCAGAAGAACACAACCAGCCAAGGAACACGCAGCCTCCAAGGAAAATCGTCCAGCAGTAATCCTCAATAGACATCACGCCTCAAATAAGGGATCCACGACTTGAATGTTGGGTAACTCGGCTCCCTTAAATCACACGCAGCAGAGAAATAGAGGTGCATTTAGCTCAAGGAGAAAGCCCCCAATCCTACCACACGTGCCAAGAAATCGCTTCTCTTCTCCCAAAACTGAAAATGAAACCTTTCTCAAATGAATCTCCCTGGATCACAATGCCAATTACCTGCAAATGAAAAGCCTGAATGGCTTCTCCAATCCCCCGGCTAGGACAGATGGTTTCACTGCCGAATCCGAGTGCCGAAATGGGTTTCCAGCTGAAACCCTCGTTTGCTCACCGAGCTCTTCTCCAAAATCAAATTCTCAAAATGAATCGTCAATAATCCGCTTTCCAACCCTCGCTTGTCCTTTTATTCCTTTACTTTTCTTTTTCTCCATTAAAATATTCATTTAATTAATAATTGGAGAGAAATACCCTCAAAGAGGGGTTTAATATTAATAAACTCACTTTTCCTAAGTTTTCACTTTATAATTTGAAAGTGACTTTACCAATATCATTTCCCTAACTCATTCGTCTAATGGTTTACGGGAAACTGTATAAACCATCACGGTATCCCCACTGCCTAAGAAAAACGGGACATATGATGCTACCTATAGACTAGTCTGCAGGACCATGTGACTAGTGGTAGTCTTGTACATGCCATGTATGGATGTGATTGAGACTACGAGATGAAAAACATCATGGATAATACCTCCCTAGCTAAGAGGGAGTGTTGATGTTTCGGTAGTTGCGGGAGTTATTAACCTCCAGGACAACCTTTGTGCTTAGAAAAGAAGATTTCGGAAGCAAGAGAACCATTAAACAGATGTGGAAATACCCTAGAAGAGAAGTCGGCCCAAGGAGAATAATAATTAAGAATTAGAAGGTTCCAGAAAGAGAAGTCAGCCCCACATGAAAAGTCACTTGGACAGACTAGTATATAAAGAGGTAAGGAGCTACCTCATTCATATACACTCACTCACTCTACAATCAAGGCACAAGTCTAGAAGTGTTAAATTTATAAGCAGCTGCGAGAGTCATTCTCCTGGAGGATGGCAAAGACCCTAGCTGAGATCTAGGGCCCCCAGTGCACTCCTGGGGTATTTGGTTTGGGACCAATCAGTCAGTGCCATGGCAAAAGACCCTTCTTAGGGCCCCCAGTATATGACTGGG
>JZKD02S1672730.1:878956-890780 GCA_000966675.3 Picea glauca
TTTGGGTCCTTGGTGTTTTTTGTTCCAATAACCCTTAAGCTTGGTGGCTTGAAAGTTCCTTCAACCTTGGCATAAAAGATCTTTTGTAGATCCATGAACTGAACCTTTGTCTGAGAATAACTACAAGGACCTACACCTATTGTGGTTTTGTGCTATCTTCAGAGGTAAGACAGGTACCAGGTATGCTTCCAACTTGTTTCTTCTAGCTTCATATCTGAGTTAACTGTGGAATTGTTTTATTGAATAAGCATTGTCAATCTGCTGCTATATATAGATCTGCTAGATAAGCATTGTCAATCTGAATAAGCATTGAATAAGCATTGTCTATTATGCTGCTGTATAGATCTGTTAATAACTCTTTCTTCTAGATCTCAGAACTCAGTTATATATAGATCTGTTGTTATATTTAGAGAGCTTTTCATTACTGTCTATGATCTGAGTATATAGACCTACTGTTGTATCTAAAGAGCTGCTAATCACTGTCTATGATCTGAAACTTGTTTATCATATAGATCTTTTTGTTTTCTGATCTTAGATTAAAGTACTACTGTTGGATCTGATTATTTTCTGAGCTCTACTCTTCTGCTGCTAATGTATATTATAGATCTATCTTGTATATGTTAAGTTACAGATCTAAGTTGTTCTTGCATTGAAATTAAAACGAGACTGTTGTTTTGAAATTTACCCTAAATCTAACAAGAAGGAACTGTAGTTACAGCAGTTCAGTGAAGGGAAGAAGGAGGTGCAAGTCTGAGGAAGGTGACGCAACAACTGCAGTGGTGAAGTCTCTCCTTGCTCAGTCTTTCTGGTATCTCTCTCTTGGGCGCTTCTCTTGGTAAAGGTATGCTCTCTCGATATTGTGTTGTTGCTGCAACCATGTTAGTATTTCTGGCTAGGGTTTATCTAATAGGACTTTCTTCGTGTGTGGAATCTATCTAAGAAAAGGTTATTGTGCTCGGGGGTGGCATGTGTAAGTGCCTATGGTTGGGTGACAATGGTGTAACATTGTCTATGTTGAAACGAGCATACCAAAATTTTAACAAAAATTGTATGTGAACCAACCATAACTAAAAAAAGTAAGATACCTTCAATCCAATACTTGGAGCCAGCTTGCTCACAAGTTCTTCCATTGATCAAATCCCAAGTTGCAAATGGAGAGAGCAAACCCTTATATAGGTTTTAGCTCTAACTCATCATACAATAAACAATGAATTGTTTTCCTAGATCCATTCATTCTCCAAGAAATAATGATAAAATAATCATCTCTAACCTCCTCAACAAAATTCTTACTAAAAATAGACAAGAGTTTGTTGAGATCCACAATCTCCTTTAGGAAATTACAATAAAACATTCTAGGAAACAATTCTCAATGAAGCTCAAATCTAACTAATTCCAAGAGCTAAGTCAACAATAACAAAATAAGGAGTTAGTTGCAACCAATTTCTAAAAATAGGGCCAAGAGATGAGGGCACCTTCTTATCTTGAGGATAGACTAAGTCTATGCTCCCAAAATAGCAAGATAGACATGTGCACCCTTCTAGAAGTATGCCCACGTGTGTGAAGTAGTGGAACGACCTCAAAGAAGCACGAGACATGTACTCTTCCAATAGATTTGCAAGAATGAGTCAAGATGGTATGTGTGGCATGATTCCAAGGTAGAAGTAGTGGAGAAGAACCAAATAAATGCTCAAATAAAGTGGATCTCCTCATGGAGAAGTGTGCTAGGCAACCTCATCCAAATGCATGAATAAGTGTGCAATCCAACTCCCCAAGTGGACATCTCCAACAAAAATGCACGGAATTACATACAAATAGCCTCCTTAAGTCCACAAAGTGAAGATAGATGATTGAAAAGGTGGAGTGGTGAAGTGATGTGGACCATGAATGCTCATACAAATCTCAAGAGATGTGCAAATAAACCCTCCAAGAGGCATATGTGGCTCCAAGTCATCATTAGATCAAGGTGGGTGTAGTAGATCTCGAGATAGGAGGTTGAAAATCATCAAATAGACACCATAGATTAAGTGCCAAGTCATCAAAAGGGCCTCATCAACTTCCACATGCGTGCCATACCCACTATCCAATGCAAGAATGCCTCGATCTATGAGAAATGCCTTGTTCAAGAGACTCAGAGACATTGGTATTTCCGAGACACTCCTGATTGCCATTATGCGCCTGTATGAATTGGTTCTTGGTCATCTCCGCACTGCACATGGGATGTTCGACTTTATCCGGAGTACCATTGGGGTCAAACAGGGGTGCCCTTTATCCCCCACCCCCTTTGGTATCTACATAGATGAGCTTGAGTCCTTTTTGCATGATCGTATCCAGGACGATGATGGGTGCCACCTCCATCGGGTCTTGATTTCTATTCTGCTCTTCATTGATGATGTGGTACTCTTGGCCTCATCTCTGGAGGGGTTACAAAGACCACTAGATGCTTTGGTACTCTTTTCTGATCTTCGACAATTGAAAGTCAACCTAGGTAAAACCAAGGTGATGATCTTCAATGGGTCGAAGAAGGTTCTATTAAACCACCATTTCCTTTTTAGAGGAGAGGAGATTCATATCATCAACACTTATACTTATTTGGGGGTACAACTTTCAGGGCCTCGCTTCAGCTTTCGACATGCTCTCCAACCTTATGTAAACAAAGGTTATGGTTCCTTAGTTGCTCTTGAGAGATAGTGCTTTCGATAGGACATTCCGTCCAAGATGTTTCTTATGAATTCCCTTATCTGGCCCACAGTTCTTTATGGTTCGGAGGTTTGGGGGGTTTGGAGGCCTTGTTTATTGTAGAGTGATTGGGCTTCAGTTGAGCGAGTGTCTCCTTTGGTGCATCATCAGATGCAAGCAAACAGTACCCCAAGACATCATCCTTGTAGAGTTTGGTGCCCGACCTTTCCAGCTTGAGACTATTTTCCTCATGTTTCTCTTCTGCATCGCACTCGAAGTTTCATCAATTTAATGATGGGCCAAGACAGGTACTCATATCTGGCATATTGTTCATCGAAGTCCATTGCCTTGCCTAGTCCTCGTGGTCAAACTAGGTGTTGGTTTGCAGGGGTCTAAGACCTTTTGGAGTCCATTGGTATTTCGATGGATCGATTTCCTCCATTCAAATACTCCATGGATGCACCTGGACACTTGCTACTTACTAGGCAGAAGTTGAATAGGATCATCAAAGATGACATTTATAGACAGTTCATGCAGGACACTTGGACAAACCCCTAGGGATGGTTACATCCAAAGATGGACTTTTATGTTGAGCACTTTATAGAGGTGAGAGATGGATTCATTGTCCAACCCCCATACACATCCCGTCGTCGAGCACATTCTCTTCGTATCTCCCTAGGCTAGTTTCGAGTGGGCTCACACAGACTTCGAGTTGAGACAAACCACCAGACTGTACAAGTAGAGAGGATCTGCCAGCTATGTCATCTTCATGAGGTAGAGATAGAGGAGCACTTCATTTTCTGTTGCCCCATCTATTATGAGATTTGTGGGAGATTTCATTGCTTGTTCAGAGGGATCCAAACCCTATCCAATTTCTTCTGGTATTCAGACCAAAGATGTTTGGCCCTTTACATCCAGGAGGCCCTCAAACTTTGTGGCCACATTCTCCAGCCTCCTCCTAGACCAAATCCCACTCAACTAATTACTTCCTTCTTGAAATATTCTATGTTGTAAAGTGAAGCAAAAACCCTCAAATTCTGATGTTGACCTTTCGTCAAACAGTTTGCATAACTCTGAGATTATGGCTGTAGATGAAGATTCAATTGAGACAGCGATATATTTCTTGTTTTCGCTGGCTGTTTCGTGATGTTCTAAACCCTTATGACCCCCCAATGACGTGCCAAGTATGGTATTTTGGTTTCAAGCAAACCCACAAAGATATAAAGGAAAAAGATCACATATGCAATAACAATTGACTTAAAATGGCTGTTCTTTATTGAATATCAATGGCTGGCTGATTACAATAAAAATTGACAGTAAATACCTCTCCAATAAGATGATCAAAACTGACGGGTGGCACTGGAGGTTTCCAACTTCATCCAGCAATGAAGAAACGTCCCCAAACTGTCTACACGATTGGACAAAAAGACCGATTTATATATTGACTATTTGTTGTTGGTCTGGGCGATTTGACAGCCCCAAATTCGTGGTATTATCCTCTAAACACAGGGTCCCGTCAGCAGGGGGAGGTCGTCCAGCACTAGACCCCTCTTGTGACTCCACGCAGCTCCAGTGAGAACCTTCCACGCAGCATGCAACAGTAAACACGGCTCCAGGAATGAAGACACGGCCTGCTCAAAGGACACGCAGCCTCAGAACAGAGGATCAGCAGCGACCCTATTTGATTATTCCTCCACGCATTTAAAGGTAGCATACGCAGTCTGTGAAAGGAGGAATTCGGCCAGCACTTGAAAAACACGCAGCCACCAATACCATTCGCCCAGCAGAGCTCACAACCAAAGGGTTCACGTTTCAGCAAGATTGACCACGATTTATGAGGTGTATAACTCTGCTGCAATGAAAACACACAGCCACAACAAGAAGGTGCGTCCAGTAGAAAGAAGATGACCCTCCCTCAACTCGTGCCACAGAAAAATGACATTTTTTTTATTCAATCTGCAACCAAAATGATTTCTTCCATGAAATGCTTCAACTCCCGATGCCAATTCCCTGCAAATGAGAACCCTGAATGGATTCTCCAATTCTCCTGGCTAGAGCAGATAATTTCACTGCCGAATCCAAGATTCCACGGCTAGGGCAGCTAGTTTCACTGCCGAATCCGAGGTGCCGAAGGGGTTTCCAGCTGAAACCCTCGTTTGCTCACCGAGCTCTTCTCCAAAATCAATTTCTCAAATGAATAGTCGATAATTACTTTTTCCCCTCAATCGTCCTTTTATTCCTTCCCTTGTCCTTTTCCTCCATTAAAATATTTATTTAATCATTAATTGGAGAGAAATACCCTCAAAGAGGGTTTATTAATGATAAACTCACTTTTCCTAAGTTTCACTTTATAATTCGAAAGTGACTTTACCAGTATTGTTTCCCCAGCTCATCCGTCTAATGGTTTACTGGAAACTGTGTAAACCACCACGGTATTCTAACTGCCTAGGAAAAACGGGACATTACACTTCTTTACGGTGCTCCCATCAGCCAAGGGCACCAAGAGACAGACTGACAGCAGCATTCCCATTCCCTCTGGTTCTAGATCAGTGCGGACCCGAGGGAGCATTGCCCCTCCCCAAAGACTCCAAAGACATTGCCAAACCAAATCCCTTACCAGTAGGAAAAAGAGAACACCTAGACATCAGCAGCGGGTTACTTCTTCCATGCAGCAATGCGGTAGACGGTCCATATTTTCCCCTAGCTCTTCCTCGGGACACCATTCTATATTGATTTTTCTTCATTCGGCCTTTGGATGATAGGAAAGATAGATCTAGTGGACCATGATCTAGTCCCTCGATCCCTTCCCTATTACATCTCCCTCCCGTTGCAGCCACCCACACTCGAAGTCGAGGGTATTCCATGTTTTAGCATAGTTCTCATGCTTTACTTTATTTCTTTCTCTTTATATAGGAGACATTTTGGTACTCCTGCTTTGTATCGATATCATTGTACTCAGCAGTCCCATTGACCTACTTTGTGGTCATTTGTTGGAAATTAATATAATTATCTTATCTTAGCTTATTATCTCATATTTTATTCAATATAATATTTTAATCAGTATGGATTCTTTTATGTTATCCCATTTATTTTGGACATTCAGTTTATGAACCAAGTTGTTCATGTCATATTCAGGAAATGGACTTTGTTCATTTTAAAATCAGGCCACTCTTTCAAGTTCTTAAACAAGCAAAGACACAAGTGAACAAAAAAATGTGATATAAGCTCCAAAAAGGTAAGTAGATCAACTTCCCGCAAAAAAATGAAGGATGAATTTAACTTTTACTACATAATTGTAGCCCATGCCAAAATAATTGCACTTGGAAGAGACACTAATAATAGGCATAAATTTCAGCGAAGACCTTCACAGCCATGTATTTACTTGAGCAGATGGTCCCTAAATCAGCACTACATAGCAAACTAACAAACAAGAGATACAATATGAATGATGTTTTGAAAGTGTCTATAAGATTTCTAATTTTCCTTCATCGTAGCATGCAACTCTTAAAGAAAGAAATTCTGGTGGTTTGATGATTTTGAGAATAAAGATTACAAATTCACCTGCAGTGCAGCCCAGCCCTGGTGCAATTTAGGTCGACCATCGCTTGAATCGATAACTGGGAAAGCAGCTTCTGGAACAACATGAGCTACCTGGAATAGCAAAGCTAATGTCCATCCAAGGATAAGCTGCAAAAGAATTCCAGGAAGTATCCTTTTGGTCCAGCATTTTATGGGGAATAATTATATGTTAAAATCTAGAAACACAAAACACATGTAAATTAAGTATACTGTTTAAAGAAACTATTTATACTCACCTGTGAAACTATATAGAGAACTGCACACTGATACACATTGTGATGGCTGAAAAAATAGGGAAGTACAAACATGTATATGGTGTACAGTATCTTGCCTCCAATAAATACTCCAATCTCCAAAGATGTCATCTTAGGTAGCTTCACTCTGTTCAAATCCCTTAGAAGTCAATAGCCCATCCATCACAAAGCAAGTTAACCATACTATCTCATTCAAAGTAGCATTCAAGGTTCAACAACATTTGCCATCAATTAATCGCATTTTGAAGCAAAAACAGAAAACAATGAACAAAGATGATGAAGGGCCTGAAAATGGATGCTTCAAAAGATAGATCCTCTTCAAAGACCATGATTCAAATGGCCAATATTGTGGGACACCATTTGATAGAGTTCAAGTGATACCGTTTCTGCAAAGTATAGTTTAATGAATTTTCAGCAGACAGTCTACAGTTTCCTCAGATTTTTATTTTTTAATTACGGTAAAAGCACCAAAATTTGATGTCTACGTGAGTCACTGTGCACTTGATGGTGATAAATCTAAGGCAGTCTACAGTTTCCTCAGATTTTTATTTTTCAATTATGGTAGCAGCACCAAAATTTGATGTCTACGTGGGTCACTGTGCACTTGATGGTGATAAATCTAAGGTATATGATGGTAACATATAGACATATGAAATTTGAGTTGTTTTTCTATGATGAAGCAAATATCTATTGTTGTACATTTCTGTGCAAATCTTTGCAGACAAATTTTTCTTATCTCTAGTGTCAATTTATCTTGTGTAAACAATGATTTCTCAATATGAGATTAATCACGGAAAACTGAAACATTGTTCATAATGAAAAAATCAAATGTCTGTTGCATCAAAAACAGCTTGGTCAACACACTGCTGCACAAAAAAACTAGTGCATCTGACAAGACAGATAGGCCAAAGAACTGTATCCATGGAATATGGGCCAATATTGTTAGATTTTCTTTAATTACAGAGCAGTAGAATTACCAGTGTACTTAGATCCTCTTTTTCTTTAACAGTTATATCATATACTGAAAATATAAGCAGCATAAACAAGAACAAGAGAACACAAGAGTTTATCCTGGGAAAACCCCAAATGGGGGAAAAAAACCCAGCCAACCTTTCTTAGATAGATTCCGTCCAAATAATCTAACCATGAACCAGCTCTAAAGAGCAAACATATAATGAAGAACCCTAGCACAAGGCTAGCACACAAAGTAAACCAGGCAACTGCAGCAGCAGCACTATACAGAAGTAGCACACCTCTTTAAAGGGGGAGAGCACAAGAGAAAACCACCACCAAGAATAACCAACCAAGAATCTCCAAAGTGCAGTGCTGCGTCTTCCTTCCTTGCCTCAGACTAGCGCCTTCTCCTAGAGTGAGTGATGAATGAGTAAGTGTGTCCAAATGAGCAAGACGTCTCCTTATTTATAGTCTTCCTGTCACTTTAGCTGGGCCGACTACTTCTTTGGGAATTTCTATTTCCCATTTATCTTTTCTCTGTGGGCCGACTTCTCTTTTTGGAGCTTCCAACTTTACTTTATTCTTCTCCGGTCGACCAACTTCTCTTCTAGGGTGTTCTTCCACTGTTCAATGGTCTTCATATGTCTTTTGGAATCTTCTCTTTATCTAAGAAAGGTTTTCTAAGAGGAAAATACCCCCCACAGCTATCAAAACATCAACACTCCCTCTTAGCTAGGGAGGTATCTTTCCACAATGTCTTCATCCAGTAGTCCACTGACTACTCTGCAATCAACTAGTAGCACACAGCTACTACCATGCCATCGGTAGCTCGAATCAGTTGCCACAGTCTCTATGACTATGTTGCAATCAATCAGTAGCACACAACTACTTCCAAGCAGCATAGTAGTCTCCACGAGTACATGGCAATCAACTAGTAGCACACAACTACTACAATGCCATCCAATAGTACACAATTGTTGCCATGTCATAGTAGTACACAACCACTGTCGTAGTAGTACACAACTATTCTCCAATGTTACACAACCACTGCCAAAGTAGTACACAACTATTGTCATAGTAGTACACAACTATTGTCGAATGGTACACAACCACTACCAAAGTAGTACACAACTACTGTCATACTAGTACACAACTATTGTGCAGTGGTACACAACCACTGCCATAGTCTCACGACTACGTAGCAATCAACTAGTAGCACACAACTACTAGCATGTTGTCCAATAGCACACAACTACCGCCATAGTCTCACGACTACGTAGCAATCAACTAGTAGCACACATCTACTAGCATATTGTCCAGTAGCACACAGCTATTGCCATAGTCTCATGACTACATTGTGATGTTTCTCCTCTCCCAGTAGTCTTATTCACACCTAGCCACCTCGCATGGCGTAGGCAAGACTTGTAATCAGCTATGCATTACTCCCTCAGTCACCTCACTATTGATTTTTCAATAAGCTAGGTTAAGCATGAAGTTCATTCCAATTTAGCATTTAAATTAACCATAAACAATAATGTTTGCAGCAACCAAGATCACAAGAAGAAACACCATGCACAAGAACACAAGAAGTATCCTGGGAAACCCTTCTCAACAAGGGAAGAAAACTCAGCCAAATCCTTTGCTATATTCTTCAAGAGAAAGACCTTCACCACCAAGAAAGACCTAGCACACAAGAGAGTGCTCAAACCCTAGAAGACTAGCGCCCAAGAGAGGTGCACACTTTTCCCAAATAAATGTACTTGCTGAAATTTCCAAACTCACATGAAAAATAGATTTTTACAATGGGGATTTTACCTTTACTTATACTAACCTAAACCTGTCAACAGAAGTGTCTGTTGGCTCAACAGGGCCGACCTCTCTAAGTCACATTATAATTATTATTATTATTATTATATTATAAGTAATATTAACCAGATTAATTATCTTTTACATTTATTATTAATCACATTAAGGTGGGGCCGACCTGTACCCTTTACATTACAATTAGGGTTATAGGCAGGTCTGACTCTTGAACAACATATAGCAAGGGATCTGATACACCCACTGGTGCTCATCCACTAGGGGCACATCCATAGGGATGACATATCTCTGGCTCACTGCATTACACAGAAGAACCAGATCTTCACACGTTCACTTGTGCTCATCCACAGGCACGTCCAATCTACAAATCTTCTTTCCCACTGCCTCACACAAGAGAATCATCTAGAGTTTTCTCGTCAACTATGTTGCTCAGAGGAGGCTAATACATCATCTTCATTTATGTTCACATGACGATGCACCCAGCACTTTGGGATTTCACACGTTCACCTTGTGCTCAGCCATAAGCACGTCTAACTCAACAGATCACCTTTCCCACTGGATAATCATCTGGAGTTCTTCTCAACTCTCTGAATGGAGGAGGTCATCTCTACGTTCCTAGCTCTGTCTCAGGCAGGAACCACGTACCCTTCTTAGGGGCTTTCTCCCAAGTTTGTAAGCTGAGAGAAAGACTCACATAGCTACAATGATCCACATCTCACAGGTTTGTAAGCTGGAGAATGTCTCACATAGTTGCATTCATCAACACTCACATGATTGATCTAGGAAACCCTTGGCCAAAGGGGATAGCCCGCTAGAGGAAAAACACCACACCTCCCTCTCAACGAGGATGAACATTCTACATCACGCCAAGCTTGTCTTTGAAGTACTCATACTTCACTCTAGAAAGAGGCTTGGTGAGAATGTTCGTTGTCTACTCATCTATGGATATGTACTAGAGCTCCACAGCTCCTCTTTGCACCATGTCTCGGATGTAGTGGTATTTGATCTCTATACGCTTTGACTTGTCATGAAAGACATGATTCTCTGAAAGCTTCACGCAACTTTGATTATCACAATATATCAAAGTTGGCTCCAACTCTAGATCAAGTAACCCTACAAGCAACTTTCTAAGCCACATTGCTTCACGGCTTGCAACACTGGTTGCAATATACTCTGCCTCTGCTGTACTGAGTGCCATTGACATCTACTTCCTGCTCAACCATGAGATCATGCTTGATCCCAGACTAAAGAACCATCCTTATGTGTTTCTCCAGTCCACTACACTCCCTGCCCAGTCAGAGTCTGTATAACCTTGCAGCTTCACATCTCCATCCGAGACATATCTCAATCCATATCCAATTGTACCATGTAGGTACCTCAACACATGTTTTATTGCTATCCAATGTACATGTCTAGGTTCAACCATGTACTGACTCAAGGTGTTCATAGCAAAACATATGTTCGGCCTGGTGTTAACCAGGTACATTAAGGATCTAATCAACTATATGTACATCGTGGGATCCACCAAATCTAAAGATGAATCACTCAAGAGCTTGAGATTGGTCATCATAGGTGTGGCCATGGACTTGCAGTCCTTCATCCCGAATCTCTACAGGATCTTAACAATATATTTTCCTTGGCTAAGGAAAATCTCATATGGTCTCTGCCACACTTCCAATCCCAAGAAATAATGCATCAGATCTAGATCCTTCATCTTGAACTCTGAAGTGAGCTCCCTCTTGCACCCAACTATGAGCTTCTCATCTCCTGTTAGAAACAGGTCAACCACATATATGACCAAGATCAGCGGGCAACCATTCTCAACCTTGTAGTAAAGGTTGGGATCTGCATCACTCTTGGTAAACTCCAAGCTCATCAGATATCTATCTATCCTGGTATACCATGCAGTGTTGCACGAAGCAAGAGCGTGGGAAACGTCATTTTCCAAAAATCCTCATCAGATATCTGTCTATCCTGGTATACCATGCAGTGTTGCACGAAGCGGGAGCGTGGGAAGCGTCATTATCCAAAAATCCTCGGAAGTGAAGCGTCCCGGAAGCGTCCATTATATATATATATATATGAATTGAGTCCATCTAGCCAATCATGACTCCATGTCCATCTAGCCAATCATGACTCCATCCTCCTCCTCCTCCCCTATATCCAATGCAATCCGTGCATTTGTTGATGTGGAGGATGACTCCTCAAGAGGATCACCATCATCAAAAGTGACCGACTCTAGCACTAGGTCATTAAGATCCAAGTTGGCTAATGCCAACTCAACACTGTTATTCAAAACCATATCATCAAGAAACACATCCCACATCTTTGCCTTTCCCTTCAACCACTCTTTTCTCTGCTTGTGTATAAGACAGAGGTTGGTGTGCACATACACCACTAAGTCACCTCACACGACGACAAAGAGGAGTTCAACAGAAGAGTTTATACTTGAGTGAAGGGTACATTTTTACTGGGGTCATGACAAAAGAGTTCAACAATCAATGCCACCAACATCAAGGTACATAAAGGGCTTGGTTCTC
>JZKD02S1672730.1:932683-948854 GCA_000966675.3 Picea glauca
TAATACACTCATTACTTCACTTTATTATTTACCTTTTAAAATCTCTTAAACCACTTTGACTACTTTGACCTTTTGGGGCTTCTAGACGACATATGAGGGTCCTCCAACTTCGTAAAGCCATAACTCTCAAACCGTGAGGAGTTATGTGACGTTCCACATACCACCAGAAATGGAACGACATGTACTATCCATATAGAATAGTATTATCTGAAAATATATCATAACTCATACCGTTATTCATCAAACAAACTTGGGTCCATTACCCAAACCTAGGGTCTCCAACTTCTCATGGCCATAACTCTCTAACCGTGAGGAGTTATGTGACGTTCCACATGCCGCCGGAAATGGGATGACAAGCACTATCCATCTAGGATAGTTTACCTGACAAATTCATTGTCCTTCATCTTATTATTCCACAATTAAGCATGGGTTCTCTTACTCCGCAAAGCGTCTTCCCGTGAGGGCTTTCAGCATAAGGGGACCACTTTGGAGTTCATCCATCTTTACTTCTTATCAACCATGACAAACCAATAATCAGTCATCTTTACATCAAACAATCTTGGGTCCATTACCCAAACCTTTGTGCTGCAGGGCTTTCTTCAAGGGTTGACATCAATGGCAACCAACCTTAATCAACACGCTCATGATATGTCACCTTCTAGTTGGCTAACTAAACCAGCCTTCAACTTGAAGCTGGAGTCTGACACTTCCCAAGCAAACACATGGATGTAGAAATTTCAGGACGCACACTGATAATACAATAGATGCAAAAAATAAACTTGTCTTAATTGGAGTCATTGATACATTGAGATCAATATATCATTATGCATATGTTCAGTAGTTGGTTACCTAACTCTTCTAACTGCTAACACATTAATCTATTGTTGGTCACTTAACACTAACGTGACCTTTATTGTAATAACCCCATATGAGCATTCGCCATAATGCGTAAGTAAGTTTGGTAAGTGATTTACCATTTTTATTATATTGAATTAATATTTAATTGAATAAAATAATAAAAGGTGCACTTCGGGTTATAACTCCATAGGAGCACGAGGGGGCAATGAACTAATGAGTGGGGAAGTAAAGAGAGTCTAGTAAATATTATTTTATTATAGTAGCCAAGTGTCTAGCTCAAAATCCCTTCCTAACCTTTTGTATTATGTGCCTTATGACTTATTTTCCCAAGCTCATAGGAGGGCATGTGGTCCTCATGCAAGCCCATTGCGCATGTAAACCTTGGGGAAGGAATTGATTCCACCATTGAAAAAACCATTCATTCTCCCATTGTTGAGTTGTTGTTGGGTATGCTGGTGTTGAGAATGCATTGTGCCAAGGGTGAGTATGCTACCATGAAAACATGTGGAATCCATGGCTGAGTTACAACTGAGATTCCTTGGTTCCCAACAATAGAGATTCCCTGGCCAGCCTGTACTAGAGCACTAGAGGGAAGGGGAATAGCTTGAAGAAATGAATAGCAATGAAGAGGATCCTACTACACCTCAAAATGTAGATCCATTTTGAGAAAATTTTAATGAACAGAAGGTACTTCCTGCAACACAAGCCTTGCTTCCCATGATGATTCTCAGTTGGTAGCAGCTTGAATTTACAGAGGAAAGAGAGCAGATTTGCAAAGGTGATATCGGATGTTCTTCTTTGGATTTGTTACCCCCACTTCTAGGGATAACTAAGGACATGATGCCTTGAGGCCCTCAGGTTGCAGACATGGAGTACTTAGAGGCAGATGGGCAGGCAGGGGCTCCTATCATACCACACATCACCATCCGATCGATGACAGCAACATCCACCATACCCAGCTTGGCCCACAGAGGACAACAGGTCTTGTTTCATGAGGTAACAAGTCCAATATCATGGTAAGTGTCATTTTAATATTTGAATGTGTTGCAAAGGATCCTTTCTTGATTTTGAAAACATTTGCTTGGAAATTATGGTTTTTGCCTGATTTCACCTTGGTGAGTGTCATAATTTCCTAGTAAGTGGCCACCCTCACGGAAAGGGTTGCTAGTGGGGGGTCTCCTTGAAGGGTCATCGTACCAATCCCGCTCATACTTGCCACTTTCCATTACTTCTTCCCCTTTGTTTCCCCATCTTTTAGGTTTTCGGGCTTATTGACCCAAGAAGGGCATGTACCTCATTTCATGGGAAGAAGGGGCCACTAGGCTCGGAGATGCCCTAGCAAAAACATCATGCAATAAAAGCTCACCATGGGATCCTGAGAGCAATGAAACACCTCTCTACAAAAAGGGTGAGGGACCCATAAAATAAATAACTAATTAATTAATGTTGCTTTCCAAGGTAGAGCGTTTGTGGCCTATGCATTTCCTTTTAGTGCCCCTTATTATCTTCAACTTCGAAAAGCATGCAAACCAAGGTACAACAGATGTGGGCTATGCATTTCCTTCTTAGTGCCACTTATTGTCTTCAACTTGGAAACACATGACAAATAAAACAAAGGGCTTGGAAAAATATGTTTTACAAACAAACAGAGGAAAAAGATGCGGCTAACCCTCAACAGACACCAATAAATGAGACAATACAAGCCCTTGTATGTCATGAAACCCCACATAGAATTCTAACCCCATCCACCTCACATTCACTACATAACCTAGAAAGGATACTACTTAGGAACATGCCCTACTTGAGGAATTGTTTCACCCAATAGGGCAAGAAGGCAAGAATTTATTCCAAGTATTTGAATAGTTAGAGGAGTCAAAGTTCAAACAAATAAAACATGCCCCATTTGCAGATGACACCTTGCTTTTGGGAGGAGAGTCATTAATAATATCCAGTGTTGAGACGAAGCTTCCCCCCCCCTCGCTTTGAAGCCCCAAAGCACTCTCTGAGCGGGTGCGTCCAAGAAGCTCCCCTAGAAGCGCACTTCAAAATTCTGAAGCACGCTTCGGAGTAAAATTGGAAGCTTCCTGGTCTTTTGGAAGCTCCACGCTTCAAAGCGCGCTTCCAATGGCGCTCCTTACACTTCCTAGGATGCTACTTGAGCGCTTTCATACACTTCCTAGGACGCTTTTGTACCGTTATCGCACAGTTTGTAGTTAGGAAGAAAGGCTAGAAGATAGAGGGCCAAACTGGCGTAACAGGAACCTATCCCACCCAATGTCACCACAATGGGAAGGTTCTTTCTCTTTACAGAGGTGAGGCCCAGGGGAGACGTCCCCGGTGACCTGGGGTTTTGAAGAGGCTAAAGTATAATCAGACAATGACAAGTTTCCCCCTTCACAGATCACCACCAAAACAGATAGTCTGGCTTATAGCCAACAAAGATAACCAAGTAGAATCCCTGCCAGAGAACAAAGCAACAATAAACTGATATATGCAAGCTTAGGTTAGCACTACATATATATCAAAGACTATCTGATATTCAATATAAGTAATTTGAAAGTAAATGTTGACGAAGTCAATGTTTACAAAATAGCAATAAAAGTAATGTCACTTCACCAATAGATACTAGAACGATATGGCATTCAATGCAACTAATCAATACTCAACTCAATTAATGCCTTTAACTACCATTCAATTGCTCATAAAATAAAACGTTGTTGCATTAAGATGTAATAACCAAGGATGACATCAACAACTTAGGGTTAGTAGGGTTAGCTAGAGTTAGGGTTAGTGTAGTTAAGGTTTCAATTCAAAAGCTTTGAGAGAGTTTAGATCAAGTTCTACTTCAACGTTTGAGGTCTTAGATCAGTGCCTTAGGGTTTAATGGAGTCATAAGTGAAGGACGCACAGGTTGAAGGAGGCAAGATTTCAAGGACTAGAGGGAAAAGTTTTGAACTGCTGCTAAAGCAGGGCCTCAAAATCGGAACCCTAGGGGAGAGAGGCTCACTCCGGTGTTGCTAAAGCAAGGCCTCGTGCTCTCTCCTCCTTCCCGGCAAACGGCTAGCTCAGATGAAGCACAAAAACAAGACAAGAAGGCTTAATGAGGGAGAGTGTTGCTACAGCAAGGCTCTTTCATCAAACCTTAAAAGAAAAACGGCCCTAAGTGTAGATAACCTAAGCCTGGGACGTCTTCTTCCTTTTGGATTCTAAACGGTACAGCTAGCACAGGGGAAAAAGAGAGGAGTGTAGCTACGGCTAGGCTCTCTTTCTCTCCTTCAATGGCTGAAAGTTTCTCTATCAGGGGACATGAGACAAGGACCTACTTGTGTGCTTGTCACCTAGGGTTTTGATTCAGCAAAATAAATAACATATGCAAGAAATTACACTACAACCATTCCTTCAAGAAGTTTTGCAGAAAAATACTTACAATTCATCAAGAAATAACCATGCAAACCCTAGTTGTAACACATTCCTTCATGAGAAACACCATAAAATGCCAAAATTTGTCTTCCTTCAACAAGTGTGCCTCACTAGATCAGCCAAAAACCCTAGAATAGGGCGCAAATTTCAGACCTCGCCAAGTGGTGAGTGAAAGATGATGAAAATATGAGAGTGAAAATCTCTCATTTATACAAAACCTTAACCTAATTTTACATTTTAGGTCAAGTAAATTGCCGACAAGGCCAAATTATCAAAATCATATTGTTTTATATTAAATTGTCAACTAAAAACCCTAATTAAGCAAAAAAGAGAGTAAAAGCCCCTTCAAGGGAGGCGCTAGCCCTTTCTAGGGAAAATGAGACATCCAGGAGCAAAATGTTAGCCCTGCAGGGGCCTCTCCAACATGCCACATGTGCCACTGCTGCCCAGTCTGCTTCCAAAAGCGTCCATGCAGTTGGATGACGTCATGGTGAAGATGGGGACGTCCTAAGCCTTCCACGGCTAGCGTTCCACTGAAAAGGGGTCATTCCCCCTAGGTCTAGTCCTGCCAGAGTGTATATGGAGGAACGTCCTCTTCCTCTCAAGTGCAAAACCCCTAATCATGCTCTGTCGTGTCTTTGCCCCCTGATGGGGTCTCAGCATCCATCTGGTGGGCTCTTCAGCCCCATGGAGATCCGAACTGGTCATCTCCCCATGTGTACCGATCCAAATGGTACCTGTCCGTCGGGCATGGTCCTACACATCAAAAGCTACGCCCTCCATGGGCTCATCAGTCACAGGGATCACAGCAATGTCAATCACATCTCATCATCAATATTATTAAACATATGCATAAAACCCCTAATACATCAATCAATAGCTAAAAGACATTGTAAAAACCTGCAATACAAGATTGGAAAAAAGGACAAGGCGTCTTATTGGGCTAGTGTCCACAAGGAAAGAAAACTTTCCAGAAAGATCTCATCCAAGCCATGTAAGTGAGGTGATGTGGTTATGGGATGTCCAAACATGTGGGTGTAGTGAGGGCCAATGATGCATAAGTGTTACCTGTGGGTGCCTTTGTAGAAGGCAAGCTGTACCTGTCATGGATGAATTTTTTCCAAGCCCATTCTTGCCTTTATTCTTTTTATTCTTGTTTTATTCTTTTATTTTCCTTTTTTTTCAAGAACTAACCAGGGGACACTGCCTTGGCATGTTGACCAGAGCTAACAGCGTTACCCACAAGTACTTTCACGGAGATGAGAAGGTTGGCTCATGATGAGACCCCCTTTCCCTTGGCCATGCAACCAAAGGTCACTGCCCTTGCGTGGTAACCGGAATGTCATACTGTTAGGTACCCATGGACCTAATAGGTTGGCTCGTGATGAGACCCCCTATCCTCTGACTAGGTCTTGTTTTGTTATTTTTCGAGGTCCCTCTTGTTTCTTGCTGAGAGGCTCTTTACTACCTTCTCGGGGATCCCTGGGCCCAGCATCTCGAGGTTTTATTTCTAGGCTTTTGTTTTTTACCAGCTGCTTTTACCTTTTGGGCCTTTAGCCCCTTCTTCCCATGAGATAAGTTGCAATCCTGCAAATAGGTCAACCCAATGCCCAGACAAGGGGAATGGGATAAATGAGCGGGAGATAAGATGAAACAGTGGTGCTATGATGGGAGCGGACGATGGCTTTTCAGAAATTCCCCCAGTGGTAAACCAAGACCTATGGGCACAGGCTTGCTAGGGCACCCTGTCAATTTCCCCAAGCATGGTCAAGTGGCCTAATGTAAGATCCAAGCAATTGTAAGAGATAAAAGGAATCAGATGCATATATTTAAAGGTTTCAATGATCAAAAGTGACACATACCATGATACCTGGACCAATTACCTCATGGACCAAGAACCTCCTCTGATACAGGATCAAGCCGATGGTGATGGATGTTGTTGTTGCTGACAAGACAAAAGATGATGAATGAAGAAAAGGCTGGCCCTCCAGGGCCATGCTCAAGTCAATCCTTCTCTCAGTACTCCATGTCTAGGACCTGTGGGCCTCGAGACATGATCTCCTAGTTATCCCTAAAAAGTGGGGATAACATCTAGCTCCAATGCGAGGACATGTGCTCATCGTAGAGCGCATGAGAAACTCAGCATCGCTGGCATAACCTGCAGTCCTGCTCAATCTCAATATAAGTATCAGTAACAAAATTGGGGTGGTAATCCCACCCCAGCATACATAGCTATATATACTAAAATAAAGCAATCAATGAGTAAAAAGATGAAAGCAAACTTCTTACCTGTACTTACCTGTTGGCTGGAATGTTGGGTGTAGTCAAACAGCCAGTGAAGCCAATCCAGCAACGTTCCTCGGAAATATATATATCAGATCATCGAAAATCTCAAAGTCTAACTCATGGAGGCGGGTGGGAGGGATAAAATCCTACCAAGTCAATCTCTGAGGAAGGTATTCAATCCACTCCAAGAAAGGGTCATGAAAAGTCCAAGGTTCAAAAAACTGACTCAAAGGGCTACAAGCTGGCTACTTAGGACATTCTCACGCTCTGAAGTCAAGGAAAGGATCGACAAATATCTAGCAGACGACTGGCAAACTATTAAGGGAAAGTTGAAAAACTGAGATAACAGACTCAAACTTGCAGTTTCCATACCAACCCTTGCATTCTAGGGCTTGCCCCAGAGAAAACTCAATGTAAAAGACATACTTCCCAACTATACCTTTAATGAGACAACGAGGCAAAGTAATAACAGGCAGCTGGAGAAAAAGGTCATGAGAATCCTTCCTTCAGGCGAACAAAGTTTTTACTCCTATCAAAATCTGAGCATAGTGGTGGTTGATTGTTATCTTCATGGGGTAAATCTAAGTGCTCGGAGGAGTATTCATCAAAGGCCTCAAGGTAAGACCAAAAATCATCAGGCAAACACTGTACTTGGTCAACCTTGGGTTTTTGGGGAGCATCGGTAAAAATCTCATCTCCTTGTTGCCACTGGTCAAGAGCTCGCTGTGATAATTGCAAAGGGAAAACTTGGAGATGACTCCTTATGTCATAGATAGGATCCATATCATAACCAACTGCATCCCACCTACGTCTCCCAACATGTATGAACTCATCAAAATCAGCTATGTCAGTATCAGTATCATAACATGGAGGGTTGAAATCATTCAAAAGCTCACCCATCTCCTCCTCTTTTCTCAAATCATAAGGTAGACAATTACCGGAATCTTGGAGAGGAGGGTAACTTACTTTTTCTTCTTGTGCAGGAGCTTCTAGGACTTGGGCATCTTTGGCATGCATTACTGTCTTATCCTTGGTCGTGCAGCAAGGAAGATGCTCATCATTCAGGGATTCCATTTCTCCATCACTCTCTGAATCATGGAATAAGGTATCATCAAAATCCTGAAAAGGAAAGAAACTAACCTTATCGTCTTGTTGTTGTGCAGGTGGAGAAGGCTTATGAATTGTTTCATCAAGAGGAAGAGGGCATGATGATACTTCGTTATTGGGTTCTGGCTCCTCAACTATTTCTTCAGCAATCCCTCGTCAATCTGTGGCTTGTTCCCCTTCTTCTTGGAGATCAATGATGAAACTCTCAAGGGTAAACAAATGCTCTCCATTGACAGTGCTTAAGGTAAAGAGGCATCATATATCAAACGAGGAGATCTTCTCCTCAATCACTGCAGCCATGTAGTAAGCTTCATCGAGCGTCCTTGGGGCTATCTCATTAAGAGGGAAACTCAGGTATCCCAAAAGTGCACAAGTAAAGAGATGGACCAGGTATCTCTCCTCGGGATGATGACTCTCAGGAATCTGATATAGCATGTTCTCAAATCTATCCTGGAAGTCTCCGACAATGTCATCCTCAACTTGCTTTATGTGCTCAAGTTCTTTTAATAGTGTTGGGATGTCTTCTAATTGGATACCCCATCTCTCGAGAAAGGTTTTTTCAAATTGCTCCATAGTTGTGATGTTGGCATCAGGGAGGTTGTCATACCATTCTTTGGCATTGCACCAAAGAGTGGTCGAGAAAAGTTTCATGACCACGTCTTCAGCATAATCATCGATGGGGTAGGATAGGAAGAAGTTCCAGAAATTTCTCATATGATAGTCAGCTCTTTCACTATCACCACCACTGAATCCAGGGAGCAAATTTATGTATTCAAAGGGCATTTGTTGAGAGTACCCCGGGATGTTATTCATGTCTAAAGGCTTGTAATTCCCGGGATCCCATTGTGAAGTCATTGTTGGCTTCGTCATCAGTGGAGTCGCCAGATAGTTTTCTTGAAATTATCAAAGAAATAGGGAAAACACCCTAGTGGAGTCGCCAAGTAAGCTTGTAAGATAAGCCTCTGAGGCAAGGCTTACCGAAAAGATTTGTCATCTGACGAGAATTGACTCAGTGTTCCCCGGCAACGGAGCCAAAATGTTATCGCACAGTTTGTAGCTAGGAAGAAAGACTAGAAGATAGACGGAAAAACTGGCGTAACAGGAACCTATCCCACCCAATGTCGCCACGATGGGAAGGTTCTTTCTCTTTAGGGAGGTGAGGCCCAAGAGAGACATCCCCGGTGACCTGGGGTTTTGAAGAGGCTAAAGGATAATCAGACAATGACAAATTTCCCTCTTCACAGATCACCACCAAAACAGATAGTCCGGCTTATAGCCAACAAAGATAACCAAGTAGAATCCCTGCCCGAGATTAAAGCAACAATAAACTGATATATGCAGGCTTTCATTAGTACTTGATATATATCAAAGACTATCTGATATTCAATATAAGAAATTTGAAAGTAAATGTTGATGAAATCAATGTTTCCAAAATAGCAATAAAAGTAATGTCACTTCACCAATAGATACTAGAACGATATGGCATTCAATGCAACTAATCAATACTCAACTCAATTAATGCCTTTAACTACCATTCAATTGCTCATAAAATAAAACACTGTTGCATTAAGATGTAATAACCAAGGATGACGTCAGCAACTTAGGGTTAGTAGGGTTAGTGTAGTTAGGGTTTCAACTCAAAATCTTTGAGAGAGTTTAGATCAAGTTCTACTTCAACGTTTGAGGTCTTAGATCAGTGCCTTAGGGTTTAATGGAGTCATAAGTGAAGGATGCACAAGCTGAAGGAGGCATGATTTCAAGGACTAGAGGGAAAAGTTTTGAACTGTTGCTAAAGAAGGGCCTCAAAATCAGAACCCTAGGGAGAGAGGCTCATTCTGGTGTTGATAAAGAAAGGCCTCGTGCTCTCTCCTCCTTCCCGGCAAACGTCTAGCTCAGATGAAGCACAAAAACAAGACAAGAAGGCTTAATGAGGGAGAGTGTTGCTACAGCAAGGCTCTTTCATCAAACCCTAAAAGAAAAACGGCCCTAAGTGTAGATAACCTAGGCGTGGGACGTCTTCTCCCTTTTGGATTCTAAATGGTACGGCTAGCACAGGGGAAAAAGAGAGGAGTGTAGCTACGGCTAGGCTCTCTTTCTCTCCTTCAATGGTTGAAAGTTTCTCTATCAGGGGACATGAGACAAGGACCTACTTGTGTGCTTGTCACCTAGGGTTTTGATTCAGCAAAATAAATAACATATGCAAGAAATTACACTACAACCATTCATTCAAGAAGTTTTGCAGAAAAATACTTACAATTCATCAAGAAATAACCATGCAAACCCTAGTTGTCACACCTTCCTTCAAGAGAAACACCACAAAATGCCAAAAATTGTCTTCCTTCAACAAGTGCGCCTCACTAGATCAGCCAAAACCCTAGAATAGGGCACAAATTTCAGACCTCACCAAGTGGTGAGTGAAAGATGATGAAAAAATGAGAGTGAAAATCTCTCATTTATACAAAACCTTGACCTAATTTTACATTTTAGGTCAAGTAAAAGCCCAACAACGCCAAATTATCAAAATCATATTGTTTTACATTAAATTGTCAAGTAAAAACCCTAATTAAGCAGAAAAGAGAGTAAAAGCCCCTTCAAGGGAGGCGTTAGCCCTTTCTAGGGCAAATGAGACATCCAGGAGAAAAACATTAGCCCCCCAGGGGCCTCTCCAACATGCCACACGTGCCACTACTGCCTCCAAAAGCGTTAATGCAGCTGGATGACGTCATGGTGAAGATGGGGACGTCCTATGCCTTCCAAGGCTAGAGTTCCACTAAAAAGGGGTCATTCCCCCTAGGTCTAGTCCTACCGGAGTGTCTCTAGTGGAACGTCATCTTCCTCTCAGGTGCAAAACCCCTGATCAAGCTATGTCATGTCTTTGCCCCCTGATGGGGTCTCAACATCCATCTGGTGGGCTCTTTAGCCCCATGGAGGTTCGAACTGGTCATCTCCCCACGTGTACCAGTCCAAATGGTACCTGTCCGTCGGGCATGGTCCGGCACATCAAAAGCTACGCCCTCCGTGGGCTCATCAGTCACAGGGATCACAGCAATGTCAATCACATCTCATCATCAATATTATTAAACATATGCATAAAACCCCTAATACATCAATCAATACCTCAAAGACATTACAACAACCTACAATACAAGATTGGAGAAGAGGACAAGGCGTCCTATTGGGCTAGTGTCCACAAGGAAAGGAAAGTTTCCAAAAAGATCTCATCCAAGCCATGTAAGTGAGGTGATGTGGTTATGGGATGTCCAAACATGTGGGTGCAGTGAGGGCCAAGGATGCATAAATGTTACCTGTGGGTGCCTTTGTAGAAGTCGAGCTGTACCTGTCATCGATGCATTTTTTCCAAGCCCATTCTTGCCTTTATTCTTTTTATTCTTGTTTTATTCTTTTATTTGTCTTTTTTGTTCAAGAACTAAACAGGTGACACTGCCTTGGCATGGTGACCAGAGCTGACAGCGTTACCCACAAGTAATTTCACAGAGATGAGAAGGTTGGCTCGTGATGAGACCCCCTATCCCTTGGCCATGCAACCAAAGGTCATTGCCTTGGCATGGTAACCAGATGGTGGCAATGTCATACTGTAACACCCTGTTTCCCCCAGCTTGTAAAAATAACTATATTGGCCAAGAACTATGGCAAACTCAAAGATGTGAATGTTTAATTTGACGGACCTTTGTATAAAAGGTCGATGAATGTAAATTATGTTATGAATACGAGTTGCATGATTGTTGGGAGGGGATGTGCTAAAAGAGACCACGATGGCTAATGAGAGGTGGTGGAAGGGACCTGGAATGATTGTGTTAACTTCCACCGAACCAATACCGTACTGGTTTTTACTTGCTCAAAGACCAAGAGCAACTCTCTGACCCTGGAATGAATTACTCGTCAGGATGGTAGGTGGGGAGGCTCCTTAAGAGTTAATGAGTGGATGGACGCTCTCAGACCTGACCACGGACGGGGGAATTCGCGCAACACGCAATCTTGCAGAAAAGGCAAGAAAGGTAGTGTGGGGAACGGGGGGGGGAGAGAATACGTGGGATAGCGATCCCGGAAGAGAACCGGGGAGGAACTCTGAAAATACAAGGAGTTCTAAACAGAGGAGGAGAGTAACCTTCGTCCTTGACTTCCGTTCAGCTGGAAGTAGGAGACTGAATCTCAAGCATCGTGGTCTAGCTCGGGGGTGGCTAGTGGTAAATCCGTTTGGAGTCACTGAGCCTACGGTTGGGTGGAAACGAGCACCCCTCTCAGCAGTCGTGTCACGCCTGGTGTTTCTGATAAGTGTTTATGTCTTGTATTTTGAATTGAATATCCTGGATGCATGTTCATGTTTATACGCTCATAAATGGTCTCTGTATAGAAGTGATTGCCTTGTGTTTTGATTGGGACTAATGGATGCATGCTTATACTTATATACGACCATAATCGGTTTATGTATAGAATGAATAAGTTCAGAATATGAGTCCGTTCTCTTGAGAATTGTCCCATCTACTTGACTCGTGCTCTGTCCTGGTTTAATTCTCGAAGGCGCCTTTTTCCAGGGAGTTTCCTCACATTTCAGAGTCGGAGTGAGTTCCTTGAAAAGACTATCGTTATAGCAAACCCACGAGTTTACTTTACCCCGGTCACAGAGTTCATAGCTCGGCGAATTAGGAAGGCATCTCAGTCAGGTCGCCAAGCCTAGGGATAATTACCCAAGAATCATCTAAAGGTCTAGACGACCTGGGTCTGGAAACCTTGTACAAGAAAGAGTAGTTCTCTCAGGTTTCGAAGTCGTGGGATTTCGAAGCCCCGAGAGGTTGAATATCGTGAATCAAGCTCAGAAAGGATAGCGAGTCCAATTATCGAAAGAGAATACCCCAACGTTTGGTAGACCAACGGTCGAAATCCTTTCGGAAATACCCCAAATTTGTTAAGACCGATGGATCTAGAGGAGGAGCGCAGGTGTTAATACCTCTACCCCTTCAGCCTTCGCAAGTAGCGATGGGATCCAGGACCGTATATCCAAGGAGCTGTCGGAGCTCTATTGACCGTCGATCTTAACCCTTGCATAGGCAAGAGAGAGGATTCGACAAAGTCCTGAAAGTCCCGAAGTATTCGAAACCGTCCATCGGCACATGACACGTGGCAGTTGGGTAGCATTTCGCTGACTCGCGACTTGGAGTGGTCAAGGGTAAGACCGCACGAACTCACGATTCGCGAAATCGTGACGTGATCGTGGTCGTTGATCCATGAGTGATCTGGACCGCCGGTTTAGTGTGAATAAGTTCCGGTGTTTCGACATCCGGGAAACCAGAGGGCAAGACCCCTCGTCTTCGCAAGTCGCGAAATCCTGGTATACGAAACCCCGACGCGCTCTGTGGATGAGTCGGTTTAGTGTGAATAAGTTATGGCGTTTCGGCATCCGGGAAACCAGAGGGCAAGACCCCTCGTCTTCGCAAGTCGCGAAATCCCGGTACATGAAACCCCGACACGCTCTGTGGATGAGCCGGTTTAGTGTGAATAAGTTCCAGTGTTTCGACATCCGGGAAACCAGAGGGCAAGACCCCTCGTCTTCGCAAGTCGCGAAATCCTGGTATACGAAACCCCGACTTGCTCTGTGGATGAGTCGGTTTAGTGTGAATAAGTTTCGGTGTTTCGACATTTCAAGGGACAAGGAGCCAGGGAGAGCTCGCACACAGAAATCCCGAAACGCGAAAGTCGGAAGCGCCTTTTTGGTAAGGCTTGTGGTCATAGCCAACGATCACATGGAGGAGGATAAGGGAAGGGATGGTCTGCGCTAGGCCCCATAGAAATTTGGGGATTCTGTCCCTCGAAAAAAAAAGACGAAAAATCTAGGTTGTTGTAGTGGGTGTGTGACAAATTGGTATCAGAGCATGGTTACCATACTTGGCCTGCTTGGGCTCATGAACGAGTTGCGCAGATACTCCATTTGAAGTACTCTTAAAAGGAGTAACTCTCTATCCTAACCCCCTTTATCAAAAGTCGAAGTTAAGAATGAAAATTCCTATTATGTGTATGCATTTGAAAAATATGAATTATGCATTGATTGTGAATGAATATAATGTTGACTAACAACAAGTGTTTTTTTTCCTGCACAACAAGCAGACGCTCAACCGCAGGAAACTGCAGACGCATAGAATGGTGATGCACCACGAGGTGGGGGATGGCTCCCACAATAGAGACGAAGAGTCTGTCGAAAGGAGAGCGGTAGAGACCCCTCCAGATCAAGCTGAGACTGTGAGAAGCTTCATGGTCGAACTACAGAGCTGCAAGGCCGACAACGAGAGGTTGATAAAAGAGCAAGAGAAGCAAATGGAAATTAATGCATTCTTGCTGCAGAGTTTATCCGACATACAAAGACAATTGCAGCATGGACCTGTCACCAGTCATGCGGACCAACGACAGACAAAGAAAAGTCGAAGTCCACCTGAGATACGGAAACGTGGTCTTTTAAGTGGCCACACTGGGAAGAGCACCTCGAGAAAGGTCCACCCCAGAGATAAGGGACAAGCGTCTGACGATTCCTCTAGAAAGGAAACTGGCGATTCGAAGGAATCTTCTAGTAGCAGAACTAGTTCTTATTCCCGAATAAAACGGAAGAAGCGAAATCATTCTAAAAATCATAATCTCGAAGAATTCAAGAAGGCCAAAGCACCCTCTTTCGACAGTAAAATAAAGAAGGGAGAGAAAGCGGAGGCCTAGCTGCTTGGACTAAAGCAGTATTTCAGAGTCCATAACTTCTCGGAAAACTTGAAGGCCCGAGTAGCCAATTTCAACCAGAATGGGAAGGCTTCCATTTGGTGGGAAGACCTTAAGAACGTAAAAGGGATTCACGAAGAAGACCTATCTTGGGAACGGTTTGAGAAATACTTCAGGAAGAAGTATCTGTCAAAAAAGTATTTCGACGAAAAGACTAAAGAATTCTATGAACTCAAGCTGGGGCAACTCACCATAGAGGAATATGTCAGCAGATTCCTCGAGTTGCTGAGGTAAGTACCCTATATAAAAGCAGAAAAGACAAAGGTGCAACGATTCATCAGTGAACTACCTAAGGACTATCAGAACATGATTGAGTTTGACGAGCCAAAGACCCTAGAGGACACTATCCGAAAGGCAAGATATTGTTATGAACAACTTGGGCATCGAACAAAACCTCGCGAAGGCTGGAAGCAGAAGAATAGTTCAGGATTCCAGAAAAAGGGGTTTAAATCCCCAAAATTTAAAAACTATAAAAAGGACTCAAGGATGAGCTTCCCAACCCGAAGTGTACACTAGCAGAATTTCCCATCCCAGAGCGGAAATAAACCTTTTGGATCTACCCCAAGAAAGATTGATAACCCAAAGAGAGAACCCTTGAAATGTCGGGGTTATGGAGAAGAACATCTACTGAGGAACTGCCCGCACCGACAACAGAACAGTCGGAGAATTTACAACGTTCAAGAAGCTATCACCGTAAATGACGTGGCCAGGAGTATGCCGCAAATTTATCCATCCATGGATAATAAACAAGCTGACCACCAAGCTTCAGTGGTGGAGATGGAAGGTATGATCACCAACCATCTAGTGTCTATTCTAATTGACCCTGGTTCAAATTTGAGTTATATAGCTCCTAAGGTTGTTGATAAGTGTAAATTACAGCCACGTGAACACGCCAAGCCATGGTTGGTACAGTTAGCCACTGGCACCAAAAGAAAGGTAGCGGAG
This sequence comes from Picea glauca, assembly GCA_000966675.3. Lineage (NCBI taxonomy): Eukaryota > Viridiplantae > Streptophyta > Pinopsida > Pinales > Pinaceae > Picea > Picea glauca. The sequence continues at coordinate 948,074 of JZKD02S1672730.1, forward strand.
GTCATAACAGCTTGTCAATTCACTATGGGTGAATTCTCCACCCAAGCAACCCTTAACATACTACCCCTAGGATCGTATGACCTGTTGATTGGTATGGACTGCCTAGCCACATATAAAGCCAAACTGGACTGTTACCATAAAACCTTAAAATGTGTAAGTGAAGAAGGAAGAAGGATAACCCTTCGAGGGATCCAAAAACCTGTCTCGGTGAGACGAATATCAGCCCTTCAAATGAGAAAGTATTGCAAAAAGGGATGTCCACTATATGCGATACAGGTGTTGGAATCAGTTGAAGATGACAAACCAAGCCTCAAAGACCACCCCACACTAAGAGAATATAGAGATGTGTTTCCGAAAGAGGTACCGGGTTTACCTCCGGGAAGGGATATTGACTTCTCGATAGAACTTGCACCAGGAGCAGTGCCCGTGTCTAGGACACCCTATAGGATGAGCACACCCGAGCTAGTTGAGCTTAAATTACAACTAAAAGAAATGATGGACAAAGGCTATATCTGGCCCAGCGTTTCCCCATGGGGAGCACCAGTTCTGTTTGTGAAGAAGAAAGATGGTACCCTCCGACTGTGCATAGATTATAGACAGCTCAATAAGGTAACCATAAAGAACAAGTACCCATTACCCCCGATTGATGACTTGTTCGATCAATTGGGAGGTGCTTCCATCTTCTCAAAGATTGACTTGAGATCTGGATACCATCAAGTCCGAATCAAGGATGAAGACATCCACAAAACTGCCTTCAGGACGAGATATGGTCACTATGAGT
>JZKD02S1672730.1:981458-1002824 GCA_000966675.3 Picea glauca
GGAAGTCGGCCAAGAGCTTGTCTGGTCGACAACCTGAGGATAAAAAACCCCCGATGAAAGGAACTCCCCTGATGGATCACCCAAGGTACCTGACCTAACTATGATCCATGCAGACCTATTACATTACTAACCCACGCAGGGGTGCGGAAATCCCGTTTACAAAAATTTAAGTGCTGGGGTATCAGATACCCAAGTAGAACCATAATTGCCTTCAACATGGATAAATACTTCATGGCACATGAGTTGACCCCTGTGCTGAATAGGCGGTCAACAGGGTCTAACCAAAAACACTGGCAATTAATGGCAACGTTAATACTTAAAGTACAAGGATAAAAAAATTCATTTTCATCCTTTTACTTAATTTTTTAACATTACTATTAATTGTTTCAAGATGTTTGAGAGTGGTTCCAACCTCATTGGGATTCATATGGAGATCTGAGAAAGTAGAATTTCATATCCCATTCAAAATTCAACAAACTTAACAGTTTTCAGGGTTTCAGGACTGGTAGGATTGCAACATTTTCATTGGATTCTATCACGTATGAGGGTATGGGATTGGCATTTAATCAAGAACACAAGCCCTTTATGTACCTTGACATTGGTAGTATTGATTATTGAACTCCTTTATCATAACCTTGGCAAAAATGTACACTTCCCTCAAACCAAAATCATTGATTAGGCATGTTAAGCTTTTTCTACCATATTATAACTTATAAGGCTTAGAGTAGGTAGTTTCATCAAAATTGGGTGGTGTTAACTAATGTCCCTAGAGGATCGAGGTAGAGACAAAGGGTGATACTAATGATGAGGATCCCAATATAAGTGATGGTGGAATATTGCTTGTCATTTATGTTTGTCATTCCTCACTTATTCATAAAGCTTTCTTTCAAAGTTTCAATAATTTTTTGGAATCATGGTTTGGAATCTTTAAAATTTAATTTTTTCAATAAAATTTAAATATTTTATGTATTTTTTAATTAACCGAGTCATTGAAATTAGATCAGTCTGAGTCAATCCAAGTTCGAGTCTGAGTCCATGTTGACCCTTAACCGATTCTGAGTCTAAGTCCGAGTTTAAAAACTATGACACAAAGTCCTCAACAATTCCACCACACAATTTGGAACTCCCTCTCTTATCACTTTCTATATTCCTCTAGGCATCTCCACAAACCATGGTACCTGTAACTTGCTTGTACTAAGCCTACACTTAACAACTACATGCAGTGCTACAAATCAATAACTATCCCTTGGATGTATTAACACAAATACAAGATGAAGGGCCATCTTATCTTGCACTTTAATCATTGTCGCTCAATGTTCAAACACCCTCCACGATCTATGCCCTTTGTACATTATCGATCTTTCCACTTCCACTCTTCTTCCTGAGATATTCACAAGCACAATGCCACTTCTCATTGCACTTAAAACAAACCACATTTTCTCTCCTCTTCTTGTATGTATTAAATGGTCTTGTATCATCATGATCCTATACATGTGAGTGTTGAACACAAGTGAATGGCGAAGGCTTGTAGCCATTTTTCCCTTTCTTTCCCCTTCTCTTTGGTTATGTCTTTCAACTTCTTGTGGAGATCTTAATGACCTTGGGCCTGCTCTTCACAATGGTTGGCCTTTCTGACAACTTCTACTAAATTCTTATGCTCCATGATGCAAAGATGGTTCATGTATGCATTGTTGAGTCCACTTATGAAAAAAATCAACTTTTCATCTTGGTTATAGGTTGGAACAGACTTTATGAGCTCTAAGAACTCTTTCTCATACTATTCAACAATCTTCAGTCCCTGTCGAAGGTTTTGGAACTCAAAAATATTCTCTTCATAGTAATTCCCAGACAAGTACTTTTGCCTGAAGTATTAAACTTTTGCCTACAGAGATCCTTCTCTCAAATTTCTTCAACTTTCTCTAATTGTCCCACCATAAGGATGCCTTTTTAGTCAAGTTGTAGATCGCAACCTTCCCTTATGTTGCTAGAGAAGTTGAAAGGATAAATTACTTCTTCATCCCAAGAAATTACACCTCAACATCTTGCCCAGTCTTAGCTCAAAACACCTCCTCAATGAATTCTCTCTTCCTCATGTTTCTTCTTCTCATGGAAGAAGTGTCTCTAGTAGAGTTAGAAGGGGTCGTCCTTTCTATGAAAAGGACTTTCTATCTAATGAATGAAAAAAGGAAAAAGAGATACTTCTCCTTCTCAATCTTCCATTTGAGCTTCTTCTCTCTACCCTTGCATGCATGATCCACCCTATGCCGACATAATCTTCTTGCATCTCTCTGTTTGTTTTTAGCTACCTCTAAATTTTAGAGACTATAGGATTTGATCATGGATACAGTGGTGCTCCTATAGGAATTGGAGCACTAGATCATTGTCAACAATGTAGTTGTAGATTTGATCCTGCAAGCTTTTCAATGTGTGAGCTAATTACTCATGTGGAATCACTTCCAACTACCTTTGTTCTTCATCATTAGGGTTTGAATGAGGCCCCTCTCTGTTAAAGGAAGACTCAATGTCTTGGTTCTCCTCATTCATGAAGTTCTAAGGATGTCAAGAAGTAGACATGCAAGTTGTCAAACTAGTCAAAAATGACCCTAGAGGCTCAACTCCCTACAATTTCTGAAAAATCACAAAAATTCCTTTCAAATAGAAAACTAGATGTCTATATTTTCCTTTGGTAAGCTTTCTAATGAGCCCAAGTTCTTAGAAAACAAACAATTTTGCAATCTTTTACGCCCTTTGAAAGTTGGAGACTTTTGAATTTTGCCTCTATGATGTGCAAAAGTTACTAACGAACCAAGTTGGCTGAATTCGAGAATCTACCCTATAATAGCTCTAAACAAGAGGACTTCTTAGTTGTCTATTCTCAAGGAAACACTTTCCAACAATTATTTTCTTGCTCAAAACATATATCTAGATTAGCTTCCATGGCCTCCCAAAACTGTCCACTTAGCATTTCTGGATTAAGTTCCTTTAAATGCCTCCAAGAATCTCTAGGTGTTCGCTTGGTGATAAGCCCCCATTTTTGTTAGAGTTTAAGTTATTATTAGGTTTCTTTTAAATTTACTAGATAACCATAGCATAGATAGGATCACTGAGAAAAACACAATCACAAGATACACAACATTTATCCTGGGAAACCCTCATGGGGGAGAAAACCCAACAAAAACTTTCTTAATATAGATAGCCAATACAATACCAAGATAATAAACCAAACACTAGAGAATATCCTCTCCCAAGTAATGTGCCTCTCTCTCTTCCTTCTTCTTCAACTGCAGCTCCAAACTTGCGCTCTGGATGATCGAATGAGTGAATGAACAAATGAGGCGCTGGCTTCCTTTATTTATACAAACTGGCAAGTGTTGAAAGGAGGTGTCTCTTCACTGGCAGGGCCGACTTCTCTTTCTAGGTGGTTAGAACCACTTTAATTTGCCTGGGGGGCAACTTCTCAATTTGCATATCACAAGTAGGGTTTGACCAATCTGCAAAAGGGGATTTGGTCATTTATAATGCCCAATATGATCAATCCACAAAAGGGGATTGATCTAATGAATAATACATCAATAATAAATAGAATACTCTTTGCAGTTACAATATTTCAACCCTCCCCCTTAACAAGAAGTGTATTCTACAACAGCATCAGGTGAGAGAGAGGGAAACATCATCAACAACATCTAGAACACTGATTGGCATATCTATAAATCATCAGAAGTTTTTCTCATCATCAATATCATCATCAACACAACACAAAGGCTGGAGCATCATTAACACCAACACTAGGCTGAGAGTCTTCAGCACGAAGCTGGCATCACAGCACGAAGCTCGCTACACAATATCATCAGCACGAAGCTGGCATCAGAGTACGAGACTGGCAACACAACATCATTAGCACGAAGTTGGCATCACAGCACAAGGTTGGCAACACATCATCACAGCACAAGGTTGGCAACACATCATCACAGCACGAGGCTGGCACATCATCAACACGAAGCTGGCATCACAGCACCAGGTTGGCAACACATCATCAGCACGAAGCTGGCATCACAGCACGAGGCTGGCACATCATCATCAGCATGAAGTTGGCATCACAACACGAGGCTAGCACATCATCATCAGCATGAAGCTGGCATCACAGCACGAGGTTGGCACATCATCATCAACAACCTGTTCATTCGTGCTAACATACTGGAGCTTTATGGCTCCTCTCTGCAACATATCACAAATGAAGTGATACCGGATCTATATGTGCTACGACTCATCATAAAAGACATCATCTCCATACAACTCTGGTTATCACATAGGATCACGGTGGCTTCCATCTCCAGATCAAATAGATCTGTCAACAACATCCGAAGCCATACGACTTCACAACTGGCGGAACATGCAACAATATATTCTGCTTCTACCATGCTCGGAGCAATGCTGGATTGCTCCCTATTCTACCATGAAGTCATGGCTGACCTCAGACTAAAACAACATCCTAAATTGCTCTTTCTATCAGAATCACTTCCAGCTCAATATGAATCGATGTAACCACTTAGTTTGAGGTCATGATCTCTAGTATAATAGAGACCAAAATCCAAGGTACCCTTAAGGTATCTCATCGTATGTTTTGCAGCAACAATGTGAACACGTCTGGGTTCTACCAGATACTAACTCAAGGCAAAACATATATCTAGCCCGGTATTCGTCAGATACATCACTGAACCAATAATCTGTCTATACAGAGTAGCATCAACCAATTCTGATGAGGTATCTACCAGGGGCTTCAACTTCGTTTCCATGGGTGTGTACATGGATTTACATTTCAACATGTCAAACCTCTTCATTTTAACTACATACTTCCCTTGGTTAAGGAAGATCTTCTCTATGTTCTGCCAAACTTCAAGACCTAAGAGATAATATGTTTACGTCTTCCATCAAACTCTGTGGCGAGCTTCTTCTGCAATCTGTGATGAGCTTTTCTTCATCTTGTCAAGAATACATCATCTATATATAGTAGTAACATCACTGGCTCATCATTCATAACCTTGAGATAAAGGCTAGAATCAACTTTACTCTTGGTAAAGCCCAAGCTCGTCAGGAAACTGTCAATTCTTACATACCAAGCTCTAGGAGCTTGCTTCAACATGTACAGAGCTTCCTTCAACCGACAGACATGAATCTTTCTATCTTCAATCTTCAAATCAAATTTTCTCATTACATTGTACCAATCTGGTACACTTGCTCAGTTGCAACTCAGTCTACACAATCATGTGCTAGCTCTATGTGCTCTCTGCAAAGCACTATCTGTCTCACTGCCTAAGAGTATGTCCTCTCCTCTTTCTGCAATTGTTCCTTCTGGAACTGGGACTCTGCACCTGCAGCTGCTCTGAAGCTAAGAATGACTGCTTCATTCTCATTGTGGCTGCTGAAATCTGTGAGTAACTCCTCTTATTCTATCACAGCAACAGCTTCATCTGAAACTGAGAGTGGCTCAATAACTGATACTGAAGGTAGCTCTTCTTTTTTCATGGAGGTAACTCTATCTTTCATTGTAAGTCATGTCTCCATGACCCAACTAATGTGATGCACCAACTGTCACTCAATTTTAAATATGGGGATTGCTCCCCCTGCATCTCATACTATATATGAATCATGGTTGTTCTAGTTGTCTTCATAAATATTGGAACTATTTCTTCAATTACTGAAGTGTCTCGTCATAGTCTTCTCCCTCTTGCTAGGAGAATCCTCTGGACACACATCAGGCTTTGTACATCTGCAACATGCTTGATTTGTATAGATAAATCTTGGAAGTCAATACTGACTTCTCTTCTAGTCTCACAGAAGAATCCATATCCTAGTCTTTCTGACTAGCTTTCTTCTCCGTCACTAAAACAAGGGAATAGTCCAGGAGATTTCATATCTCCTAGGAGTCTCTGAAGTTATGATCTAGTCTTCTCATGGAATCTGTCTCCCAATCCTGGAAGTTGTCTCTTCATCTGATCCTTTCTGAGATCGAGCTTACTCTCGATTTCTTCCGAGTCTACAAGGACTTCATTATCTCTTACACGGTATACTTGGTGTTGAATACCAAGTCTAAATATGAAAGACTAAGTCAGGCTTCAAACAAGTTCTGCTTCCCGTCAAGGTGGCTTCATTAACCTTTGAACAATCCTGCTGTGAGTTCTTGTTCTAATGTTCGGTCATCTTTGGAGCCTTCTGCTCCTTTCAATCAATCTTCATATGAGATACTTTGCATCTCAAAAGATAACTTCTTCTTCATCTTCTTTGGTACATGAGTGTATATGGTCATGTACATGGTATGCTTCATATCTCATCCAATATGTTGCCTTCTGCAACCTTCACTATAGCTTCCTCAAGGTTATCACCTGTGACCTGAAACAAGGTCAACAAAACAACAAGCAAGAATAATACTCTTTTGATAATAGTAGATAAAACAAAGACATGAATAATCATCACAGTAACTCCTTTAAAGCTATCACTTGTGACCTGTCTGAAGCAAAGATCAAAAGCAAGAAATACAATACGAAATGAGGTCAACACTCTTCTAGTGTTGTGATCAAACATTCCTCCATGGTAACCTGGAATTAACACAAGAAGTTTCTCCTAGAGGAGATGTTAGTTGTATCTGTTACATTAAATATTTTTCTCAATATGCCCACATGCTACCAAGTATAATACTCTTCAAGGATTGCTACCTCAACTATAGTGTTTACTTGTAATGGCATAGTTATCAACTTTGTCATGTGCAACTTTGAATCTTATCAACTTAATTAATCAAACCTGGAACCTGGAGTCTTGTCCTCAACAATGAGTGTGTTGTTTTTCTTCCAAGTCTCCTTCACTCAAGATGACAAGTGCTTTCTTCAACCTGTCTTTTGTACTAGGACAATATGCTATCTTGAGAGAAGGTTGGGTTAGAGAATAAACTCTATGATCTCAACTTTAATCCATCTAATACCTTGACTTTAATTTTGACCAAAGGTTAGTATGATGGTCATAGCTTCAACATGCAACCTAGATCAAAATAATGTCATAACAAATAGATGCATATCAAAATAATCACACCTGGGTTGCATTATTCCTTTAAATGTGTTGGATCTTGAGATTCTTTAGGATCTGTGGCAAGAGATCCCTTCTCCTGCAAATACCCTTTAAAGCTTAACAAATTAAACATACCTCTGATGGCATTTGCAGGTAGTGGCACCATCTGGTAGCAGTGGTAATAATTACCAACTCTTAAGAACTTCAAGGGTGACTGCAACTGGTACTGTAACTGATACCTCAACTAATGCTGCAACTGTAATTGATACTGCAACTGATTCTAAATCTACAACTGCAACTGCAACTTAGGGTTTTATGAGGAAACCCTAATTTTCAAACTTCAAATTTTGAAATTCTGATCCAGGGGCTAGATGCGCTGAGTTGAGGCGAGTAAGCTAGTACAGTCAGATTTCTAAAAATCCAAATTTTACCCCCTCAAACTTGACCAACGGATTTTTGGACTGGTGCTTCTGGTTTTCTAGTACTTCTGGTTTTCTGGTGCCTCTGGTTTTCTGGTACTTCTAGTACCAGTGAAAACTAGGGTTTCACTTTTCAAGAGTTCTATCCACTGAAAAGGTGTGTTGAAGGTGCCAAAGAGTTCCTTGGGCTAGGGCGCACTTTTCTAGATAACTTTTGGGCTGAAATTCCTCTTCAATAAAAAGCCCTAATTTTCTTGTACAACAACAGTGACGTTTTTCTTTTTCTTGTGAAAGATGCTCTCTTCAGCTTAGCTCTGATACCATGTTAGAGTTTAAGCTATTATTAGGTTTATTTTAAATTTACTAGATAACCATAGCATAGATAGGATCACTGAGAAAAACACAATCACAAGATACACAACATTTATCCTGGGAAACCCTCATGGGGGAGAAAACCCGGCAAAAACTTCAATAATATAGATAGCCAATACAATGCCAAGATAATAAACCAAACACTAGAGAATATCCTCTCCCAAGTAATGCACCTCTCTCTCTTCCTTCTTCTTCAACTGCAGCTCCAAACTTGCACTCTAGATGATCGAATGAGTGAATGAACAAATGAGGCACTAGCTTCCTTTATTTATACAAACTGGCAAGTGCTGAAAGGAGGTGTCTCTTCACTGGCAGGGCCGACTTCTCTTTCTTGGTGGTTAGAACCACTTTAATTTACCTGGGGGCCGACTTCTCAATTTGCATATCACAATTAGGGTTTGACCAATCCGCAAAAGGGGATTTGGTCATTTACAATGCCCGACATGATCAATCCACAAAAGGGGATTGATCTAATGAATAATACATCAATAATAAATAGAATACTCTTTGCAGTTACAATATTTCAACAATTTTGACATCTTTTTGGCTTCCTATACCCTATAGATATATCTACATTTTGCCTCTTTATACATGCTAGACACCCATTCCTTGTATTTTCTGACCTCTTCTAAGGTATTGCCTAATTTGCTATATATTAATCTTGATTTCTCTTTATGGTTAAGGTTTGGTGTGGATTTTAAAAGGTAATTTGAATTATCATGTGTGTAGATATTAATAATGCTATATATGGTTGTAAGTGCAAAGTGTTCTAGGTTCTTCCTAATGAAATATAAAAGATTATTATCACAACGTAAGGGTATTTTAAGAAGATATATCGAAACTCTAATACAACGTTATTATTCGATATATGTATATATATGTATCAACCCCAGCACCATTATATCAGCATATTATTTTACTTCCTACAGCAAACCAAAGAATTAAACTCAGCAGAAGGTATTAAAGTTGTAACCGCCAAAGATGAATTAAAGACCAAGGATCCTCGGCCTACGTGATAGCAAGAACACAATTATATATTGAGAAATGGCGCTTTCAGCAAGTTGAATTAAAATAATTCAGCATGTGCCAGATAGATCTCGGTCCACTTGCACAGTTAAGCAACCGGTTCAACTCGTGGAAGGAATCTGTGGGCATGGCATCTATTTTCCATTGGTTGCCATGTAACCGTGTCTACCCCAACAAATCAGCAAATAATAGAAGTTAGGTTGTTTCAGACAGTTAGCATAATAATAGGAACTGGTAGCGCTATATTTAGCTAACCAGATTCCCTCAGTTTGTATATATACTAGTGTGCTAGTGAATGTGAAACACATATGATATCAGTGTGTGTTTTCTTACTGAAGTGAATTGTAAGAGCCACAAGCTCCAAGTTTAAACTTTTTAATAAAATATCGCTGGTATGTGTTGAGTATTAAGTTGTTGGTGTACCAGTGATAGACAAAGAATTGTGAGTATAGGCTTACCTGTGGGATAGGGCCGGCTCACAGGTATTGTCCTATGCTATAGATAGATATAGATATATCTGTTTGTTAGTGTTTTGTTAACTTACTTACTTTGCTAAATTAAGTTTATGTTAATCCCCCGTTAACTTAAGCTACAGAATAGACACAGGCTACACAATGGCCATCTGTGTTATGCTGCAGAATGACAATTGATTATGCTAGGACTTAGATCAATGCATGTTATTGATTCCTCTGTCAATGATTACTTATGTTGATGTCTGATATCCAATTTGTGCTAAGTGTTTTACATCTTTAATAATTCTGGATATAATAATAATAATAATAATCTATTTTTAAGGTCACAGCCAAGCCAGCACACCAAATTGGTGTATGAGACCCCCTTGTTTGTGGGACAAAGGACCCCCCTCTGCCCAACGATTTGACTGGTAAAGTCTACGAAGGTATACATACCCTACCCCCCTCTGGATTTGAACGTGTGACCTCTTAAGAGGAAACACATGTTCTTAACCATTAGGCCCACTCATATCAACAAGGTTATCGATTGAGGAATCCCATAAATTGTTGAAAGCAAGTACTTGTATACTGACTGAATATTAGATTTATTTCTAATTGTTCTTGTACGAATTCAAATAAAAAGAATTAGTTTCTTTTGCTTGTTTGGAGTGCTACAGAATCACTGTGATTATAAACCCACCAGGGGAACACGTGAAGGTACAAGGTTTTGAGAGCTCATAAACCTTATCCAAAGAGGTACCACCAATAACGCTAAGGGTTATAACATGGTGGCTTTACCTTTCTTGTTATTTCCTTAGGTTTTCCAATTCAGGGCCGTTATTGCACAGTTTGTAGCAAGGATAAAAGGCTAAAAGTTGAAGAGTCAAACTGGCGTAACATGAACCAATCCCACCCAATGTCACCACAATGGGATGGTTCTTTCAATTTAGGGAGGTAAAGCCCAGGGGAGACGTCCCCGGTGACTTGAGGTTTTGAGAAGGGCAAAGGCTTTAATAGAGCAAAGTGATAGTAATCCCTCTCACAAGTCACCACCTGATCAGAAAGTCTGGCTTATAGCCCCAAAAAGATAACCGGAAGTAATAACCAAGAAGTATCCTTGCCCGAGAACAAAGCAACAATGAAACTACATATGCAAGCTTTCTTGCTTGGTTAGTACTTCATATAAATCAATGACTATCTGATACACATATAAGCAATTTGACGATAAATATTGACGAAGTCCATGTTTATAAAAATAGCAATGAAAATAATATCACTTCTTCAATAAATGTTGGAACGATATGGCATTCAATGTAATAAATCAACACTTCATTCAATTTATGCCTTAAATCACCATTCAATTGCTTATAAAGTAAAGTGTTTGCTGCACCAATGATATTATGACTAAAGATGACGACAGCATATAGGGTTAGAAAGTTAGTTTAGGCTAGGGTTAGTGAAGTTAGGGTTTTGATTCAAGAGTTTGAGAGTAGTTTTCATCAGGTTCACTTCAACGCATTAGGTCTATAGATCAATCCCTTAGGGTTAAATGGAGTCAATAGTGAAGGACACAAGAGCTAAAGGAGGCAAAAAACAGTTAAGGACTAGAGGGAGAAGCTTTGAGGTGTTGCTAACACAAGGCCTCAATGTCAAAACCCTAGGGGAGAGAGGCTCACTTCGGTGTAGGTGAACTAGGCCTCAGTGCTCTCTCCTCCTTCCTTAACTTAATGGCAAAAACGGCTAGCTGAAAGATAGCATAAACTAAGACAAGAGGGTTTGACAAAGCAAAGTGTTGTTGCAACAAGGCTCTACCAGCAAACCCTAGAAAAATCGGCCCCAAAGTGTAGAAACCCTAGGCTTCAAGGTGTCTCCTTCTTCTTAGCTTGTAAAAGGTACGGCTAGCAAAGGTGAAGAGAGAAAGAGAGTGTAGATACGGCTAGGCTCTCTCCTCCTTCAGTCAATGGCTAAAAAATTCTCTCAATGGGGACATGAGACAAGGACCTACTTGTGTGCTTGTCACCTAGGGTTTTGTTCAGCAAAAATCATAAACATATGCAAGAAATGAAACTACAACCATTCATTCAAGCAGTTTTGCAGAAAAATACTTACATATCGCCAAGAAATATCATTGCAAACCCTAGTTGTAACCAGTGTTACCAACATCTCGATAATATCTCGATGTTGGCGATATTATCTTCAAAATCAGGGTCGGCGATATTTTCCGATATTTTCATTCTTACAACATTGTTTTTCATTCTTACAACATTTTCCGATATTTTCTCTGATGTTGCCGATATTTTTGTTTTCAGACCCTCGGCGATATTTTGCCGATGTCGATGTTTGCAACACTGGTTGTAACACCTTCCATTAAGAGAAATGCCAAAACATGCCAAAAAGATCCTCCTTCAACAAGTGCGCATCACTAAATCAGCCAATAACCCAAGAGAGGGCGCAAATTTCAAACCTCCTTATGGAGTAAGTTGTGATGAAAAAATGAAGGTGAAAATACTTCATTTATACCATTCCATGACCTAATTTTACATTTAGGTCATGTAAAAGGCTGACAAGGCTAAAATACTAAAATCATATTGTTTTACATTAAATTGTCAAATTAAAACCCTAATCAAGCTAAAAAGAGACCTGAAGCCCCTCCAAAGGAGACGTTAACCCCTCTTTGGGGCAAATGGGGCATCCTGGAGCAAAACTTTAGCCCTCCTTGGGCTCCTCCATCATGCCACGTGTGCCAATACTGCCCAGTCTGCCTCCCAAAACGTCTAATAGGTTGGATGACGTCATGGTCACCAAGGGTGATGTCCCAGGCCTTCCGAGGCCAACGTTCCACTGCAAGAGGGTCAATCCCCCTAGGTCAAGCTCTGCCAAAGTGCCTCTGGTGAAAAGTCCTCTCCTTCTCTGGTGCAAAGCCCCTGATCCATCTATGTCCTGTCTCTACCCCCTGATGGGGTCTCAGCATCCACCTAATGGGCTCTTCAGCCCCATGGAGATCCAAACTGATCATCTCCCCATGTGTACCAGTCCAAAATGGTACCTGTCCGTCGAGCATGGTCCTACACATCAAAATTTACGCCCTCCATGGGCTCATCAGTCACAGGGATCATAGCAATGTCAATCACATCTCATCATCAATATTATTAAACATGTGCATAAAATCCCTAATACATCAGTTAACAGCTCAAAGACGTTACACAAGCCTACAATACAAGTCTGGAGAAAAGGACAAGGCGTCCTATTGGGCTAGTGTCTACTGGAAAAGGGAAGTTCCCAGAAGAGACCTCATCCAAGCCATGTAAGTGGGTGATGTGGTCAGGGGAAGTCCAAGCATCTGGGTGCAATGAGGGCCAAGGATGCAAGAAATGTTACTTGTGGGTGCCTTGAAGGCGAGTTGTACCTATCCTGGATGCATTTTTTCCAAGCCCATTCTTACCTTTTATTCTTATTCTTTTCATTCTTTTATCTTTTATTGCTTTTCCTTTTTTGTTCAAGAGCTAATCAGGGGACACTACCCTAGCATGGTGACCAGTGGTGGCAGTGTTACCCACAAGTACTTTCACAGAAATGAGAAGGTTGGCTCGTGATGAGACCCCCTTTCTCTTGGCCATGCAACCAAGAGTCACTACCCTAGCGTGGTAACCAGCTGGTGGCAATGTCATATTGCTAGGTACCCATGGACCTAATAGGTTGGCTCGTGATGAGACCCCCTATCCTCTGACTAGGTCTTGTTTTATTATTTTTCCGAGTCCCTCTTGTTTCTTGTTGAGAAGCCTTTTATGGCTTTCTCGGGGATCCCTGGGCGAAGCATCTCGAGGTTTCATTTTTTAGGCTTTTATCTTTTACCAGCTTGCTTTTACCTTCTGGGCCTTTAGCCCCTTCTTCCCACGAGATAAGGTGCAGTCCTGAAAATAGGTCAACCCAGTGCCTGGACAAGTGGAATGGGACTAGTGAGCGGGAAACAAGATGAAACAGTAGTGTTGTGATGGGAGAGGACGATGGCTTTTCAGAAATCCCCCCAGTGGCAAACCAAAACCTACAGACACAGGCTTGCTAGGGCACCCTGTCAATCCCCCCAAACATGGTCAAGTGGGCAAGTGTAAGATCCAAGTAGTTGTTAGAAATAAAAGGAATCAGATGCATACATTCAATGGTTTTGATGATCAAAGTGACACATACCATGATACCTGGACTAATTACCTCATGGAGCAAGAACCTTCACTGATACAAGACCAAGCCGATGGTGATGGATGTTGCTGCTGCTGACAAGATAAAGATGTTGGAAGAAAGAAAAGGTGGGCCCTCCAGGGCCATGCTAAAGTCAATTCTGCTCTCGATACTCCATGTATAGGACCTGTGGGCCTCGAGACATGATCTCCTAGTTATCCCTGAAAGTGGGGGATAACAAGAACCAAAGACCTTTTTCTGTGCATATTACACTGACTGCCTCACAAGTACATATTGAATCTCGAGCTGACAAAATTAAATGAAGGACTATAACACAATAATTAGAAATTATATTTTTACCTCGTCATTTTGGCGTCGTTGTCAAGGAGGCACTCAAGAATTAGGACTCTTGCCTTAGGATCATTTTAGGAACTATACCAGGCTGAAGGGAAACCCCCAGGGAGTTGACAACTACCCTCCGATATCCCTTGCCTAGGATATTATGCTTAGCAATCATCACAGGATGCATGACTCGAGGCACTAAGAAACCTCGTGGACGTGGTGCAGTGACCACCCGTGACACTAATAACCAAGCCAGTAAAAGTTGTGAAAAACGAGACCCTCCAAAAACCCCTAGTACTCATCGTTACTCAAAAGTAGCATCCAACAATCCGGAAGAGCCACCCAAAATAGACTCTACTGTTGGTTTAGTCATAGAACACCCTTCCTCTGAATCTCCCCAAAACCAAGATCATCCCATTGAAGGATCTGAAGCAGAAGAACACAGTAACCCTATTGAAGAACCAGAAAACTTTGTTGCCTCTAAGGAATCTTTGTGGGGAGAAAGGCTTTTAAACATGGGAGAAGAAATGGAAACATCGAATCAAAAAGAACCAATCACGTTTGAATTTAGATGGATCAAGCAACTTCAGCTCCTGGAAGTCAAGACTTCAGATCACCCTTGAAGAGGATGACCTATTGAGTGTGATACGAAAGACTTTACCAGAGACAGCTATCGATGAAGAAAAGGAAGAAAGAAAGGAAGATGACATCAAGGCAAGGAAGATAATCATCTACTCAATAAGAGATCATCTCCTACCTCGTATTGTCTGTTATCGCTCAATTTGTACTTGTTCCAGACATAAAGGTTAAGGGAAGGAAAATTGGCGTAACAGGAGGTTATCCTATCACTGTCACCTCAACAGGATACCTATTTCTATTTAGGGTTGATGGCCCAAGGGAGACATCCTCGGTGACATGGAGGTTTGAGAAGGAAAAGGTTAAAGTGTCTATAAAAGTATCCCTTCTCACAAGTCACACTCATCAGAAAGTCCCAAGGTTTTAACCAATGAAGTAATGAAGTGCTTAGATGTACCTGCCCAGAACAAAGCAACAAGCAAACGATATCTTTTGCAAGTACAACTTGATGTTAGTACTTCATAAAACCATGGACTTATCAATAAAAGCAATAGTTGATGTATGATGAAGCAAACAGAATTTTATAACAGCAATGTTTATAAGATGATAGCTTCTCAATAAATCCCTTGAAAGAGCTCACAATGCCCCAAAATAATCACTCATTAATAGAAAAATACTAGCATTTGTTAGAAGCTAATTAGGCAATGTATAAATCAACTTTACAATTGCTTTTAGGTGCTTTTAATGTTGCAATAGATGGTTGTAGCTTACTTTTGTAACAGCAGCAAGTAGGTTAGTATATTAGTCTATTCTAGGGATAGGAGGAGTCAATAGAGAGCTTAAGGCAAAGGTTTTGAGAGTAGTTTTTATCAATCACTCAAGCGCAAGGCTTAGATCAGTGCTTTTAGGGTAAATGGAGTCTCTTTTAGCAGCAGAAATCTTGAAGGAACAAATTGATAATAAGAGAGCTAGAGACAAGAAGGTCAATGATTGAAGTGTTGGTAGCCCAAGGCTTCAATCAATAAAAATTAAGGGGAAAATAGCTACTAGGAAGTAGGTAACCCTAGGCCCTAGTAGCTCTCCTCCTTCTTTAACTCAAAGATGAAGTAGATGACGACTAGATGAAGCAAAAGATGTTAGGGTGTTGCAATGGCAAGGCCCTTAGCACAAAGCCTCAAGAAAATAGGGTTTCTAGCATAATCTAGTAGGTGAAAGTTATTAAGGCAAGAACAATAACATGTGCTTTAGCCGCCTAGGGCTTTAAGCTAGCAATTTCATAATCTTAGAATAAATGCAAGATAAATACGACCATAATCATTCAATGAAGAATAATTGCAGAAAATTTACTTACATTCACCAAGAATCATCTAGCAATAGGCCTAGTCGAAGACATCCACCAAGAAAAATGCTAAAACACACCAAAAATAGCCTCCTTGAAGAAGTGCGCACCAAATTTCAGCCAAGAAACCCTAATTGGGGCGCAAATTTCAGACCTTACTTAAGTGTGAGTAAAAGATGATGAAAAATAAGAGTGATTTTTCCCTTATTTATATAGTTACAATGACCAGAATTAAGTCAAAAAGGACAACATGGCCAGTTTACATGTAATATCCAGTTTTTACATCAAAATGACAATTTAAACCCTAAATCAAGCAGAATAGGTGAGTGACGTCATGCCCCTTTAGGGTGACGTTAGGGCTTTCTGGTGAAACTTTGGCCTCCCGGAGAAAAACGTTAGGCCTCCCAAGGCCTCTGGATCAAGCCATATGTGCCACTTGGCACATAACTGCCTCCAAAGTGTCCATCAAACGTTGGTGATGTCAAGGGTCACAGAGGTGACATCATGGGCCTTTCAAGGCCAACATCATAGTAGGAGGGAAAGACACCCCTGGGTCCAGGCCTGCCAGGCTGTCTCTGGTGGAACGTCCTCCTCTCTCTCTGGTGCAAGCCTCTGACTTGTCTCCGCCCCTGGTTGGGGCCTCAACATCCATCTGGTTGACTTTTAGCCCTATGGAGGTCTGAACTAATCATCTCCCCATGTGTACATGTCCGTCGGGTGTGGCCCTGCAACAACAAGAAGTACTCCCTCCATGGGCTCATAAGTCACAAGGATCATAGCAATGTGAATCACATCTAATAATCAAGTTATCTAAACATGTGCATAAAACCCCCCTTTCCCAGACAAGTGCTCCAAGACGTTATGCTATTCTACAAGCCAGATTTGGAGAGGATGTCAGGAGGTCCTATTGGGCTAATTCTCATTGGACGTGGGATGTTTCCAACTGAAGACAAATCCAGGCCATGTAAGTGGATGAGGTGGTGAGGGATGTTTGAGCAATGGACACAGTGATGACAGGGGAATGTATGGCTTACCTGTGGGTGCCTCTGAAGAGGATGAGTTGCACCTTGTCATTGATGCAAATGTTTCCAAGCCCATTCAATGCCTTTTATCTTTTTATCTTATTGTTTTTTTCTTTCAAGAGACTAGTTAGGGGACACTGCCCTGGCGTGGTGACCAGTGGTGACAATGTTACCCACAAGCACTTCACGGAGATGAGAAGGTTGGCTCGTGATGAGACCCCCTTTCTCTTGGCTATGCCACCAAGAGCCACTACCCTGGCGTGGTGACCAGATGAATGGTAGTGTCATACCGCTACATGCCCATGGACCTAATAGGCTGGCTCGTGATGAGACCCCCTATCCTCCAACTAGGTCTTGATTTTATTATTTTATGGGTCTTTGTTTCTTATTGAGAAGCCTTTTATTGCTTTCAAGGGGATCCCTGGACGACATCTAAAGGTTTTGTTCTTTTTGCTTTTATCTTTTGCCGGCTACTTTTACCCTCTGGGCCTTTAGCCCCTTCTTCCCATAAGGTAAGGTACAACCCTTTGCTAGCTTGGCAAACCCAATGCCTGAACCAATGTAGGGAATGGATGAGAGGGAAAACGATGAAAAGTGATAAGTATGGTGGGAATGGACGATGACCTTTCATGAACCCACCTAGTGGCAACTCAAACCCGATGGGAACCAACTTGCTAGGGCATCCTGTCATTCACCCCAGGTGTGGACAAGTGGAAAGGCATAAGGTCCAAGCACACGTTAGAAGTAAAAAGAATTAAATGCACATATTCAAATGTTTTGAGAATCAGAGTGACACATACCATGATACCCGAACTCATTACCTCATGGAGCAAGACCCACTTTTGTTGAAGGACCAGGCCGATGGGATGGATGTTATTGTTGCTGACAAGGTGGAGGCGCTGAAGAAGAAAGATGGGCCCTCCAAGGCCAGGCTCAAGTCAATATGGCTCTCGGTACTCCATGTCTAGGACCTGTGGGCCTCGAGACATAATCTCCTTAGTTATCCCTAGGCTAGGGGATAACATTGCCAACCTGAAAACAGCTTATGAAATGTATGAAGCATTGAAGAATATGTTTGAGAGTGACAACACCCTCAGAGCCCTTACATTGAAGGGCCAGCTCCAAAGTATCAAGATGACTAAAGGTGATATCGTTGCTACCTTCTTTATGAAGATGTCAGAGATCAGAGATCAGCTAGGTGCCATTGGAGAAATCATATCTGCCAGAGAACTTGTTTTGACCACCCTCAATAATCTTCCAAAACATTGGCAACCATTTCTTCAAAGTATCAATGGAAGAGAAAAACTACCTACTTTTGATCGTCTATGGACAGACTGTACCCAAGAAGAACTTAGACTTAGAGCTAGAGGAGTGGAAGACTCCCCTGATGACAATCATGCTCTTGCACTTCATACAAAGAAAGGAGGAAGATTTAAAAGAAACTTTAGGGAAACATTCAAAGATGAGAAGGCTTCATCAGCTTCAGGTTATGATCATAGAAGAGACATGACAGAGATCCAGTGCTTCAGATGTGACAAATATGGACACTATGCGAGAAATTGTCCTACCAGAAAGAAAGGAAGACAATATGCTTCCACCACTGACATTGATCCAGACCCACCTCAAAAGGATGAAGACAAGAGAGATGAGGATTACTTCCTCTAAATCAAATGCAAGATTAAGCATGACTGCAGACTCAGGTAAATTGTTTGATTTAATCATTAAACCTATAATCGATTGCATCCTTGATAGTGAAGGGTATTATCCCTAGTGTGGGAGCCCTCATAACTTGGACCATTATCCCTGGTACAGGAGTCCAACCCTTATTGATTGATTATACAGCGGTCATCAAATACTGTAGAGTCAGTAGAGCACCTAAGAAGACATAAAATATCTTTAGGTTAGCAAACAAGAAAAGGAAGATATCTATCCTCCAGACTTCAAAGGGAGTTACTTGACTCAGAGGGAGTCAAACAAATTGAGAAGAAGAGAAATTACCTTCTTCCCTTCAACAATTCAGAGGGAGACAGTCATTATTTTAGGTGATCCAGTTATTCCAGTTAATCCAGTTTCTCCAGTTGATATCCCCAAAGATATTGCAGTAGGACATAAAAGGCATGTCTAGGCTCAACAAACTCTGCAAGAAGCAGAGGGACATGCAGCCCCTCAAGGCACATACCAAGAAAGCAAGAGACCAAAGAGATTTTCGAGCTACTTTTCAGCCATGAGCCACATCATTGTTTTTTAGCCTTCTTGTCATGGAGAAGCTACAGGTGAGTAAGTATGGCAAGATGCCATAACAGAAGAACATCGGTCTATCTTGAAGAATGATGTATGGGATATTGTTTTGAGACCAGAAGGGAAGTCTGTAGTGACTTCCAAGTGGATCTGTAAGATCAAGCTTGCAGCTGATGGAAGTGTCGAGAAATACAAAGCAAGATGTGTAGCCAAAAGATTCCCACAAATAGAGGGAGTTGTCTATGATGAGACATTTGATCCAGTAGCCCGATACACTTCCATCTGTACTATCATCCATGAGTTGGAAACTACATCAAATAGATGAAAAGACAGCCTTTCTCAATGGTGAGATTGAGGAAGAAGGTTATATCGAGCATCCAAAGGGATTTGTGATAAACAATGCGAAATCTCATATGTATAGGTTGAAGAAAGCCTTGTATAGACTAAAGTAAGCACCTCGTGCTTACTAGGAGAAGATGAATGGATTCTTGATGAGTTTGGGCTTCAAGTGTTGTTGATCCAAACCCATATTATCATATTGTTGGTGACGAGTACCTGATCTTGGTCCTGTATGTGGATGATTTATTCCTTACCCGTTCAGAAAGACTTATTGTTGAATGCAAGCGAGCATCGACTTCCGACTTCAAGATGAAGGATCTAGAGTGCAATATCATACCTACACCGATGGTGATAGACTTGAAGAAAATGAATGATGTTGAGATTAATCCACAACTAAGAGGATCATTGATGTATCTGGTTAAAAGAAGACCTAATATATGCTATGCAGTGGATGTACTTAGACAATTCATGAGTCAGCCGAGACAAACTCACTAGTAGCGAAACATGTATTGAGATACCTACGAGGCACATGTAAGGACATAGACTGAGTGAGTCAACCTATGAGAGAGCCCATGAGTTGGGTGTGCCCATGAGATGGGTGTGTTGTTCCTATCTAAGACGGGGATGGAATGTTGTGTGCCCCTGTGTGGGGTGAGGAAGCCCATGAGTTAGTTGTGCCCATAAGATGGGTGTGTCGTTCCTCTCTGAGACGAAGATGGAACATTATGTGACCTTGTGAAGGGAAGGTGCCCATGAGCTGGGTGTGTCGTTCTCTCTGAGACGAAGATGAAACGATGTGTACCCCTATGAGGGGTGAAGGAGCCCATGTGATGGGTTTTCTGTCCTCATCTGTGCAGAGAGTTGAGATGATACTCCAAATGATTCTCCTATGAGACGCAGTGAGATAGAGATCTGTTGACTTGGACGTCCTTGTGGTTGAGCACAGGTGGACGTGCCCCTAGTGGTTGAGCACTAGTGGGTGTGCGAGATCCTTTGCTATATTGTCCAAGAGTCAGACTTACCTGTAACCCTAATTGTGATGTAAAGGGTACAGGTCGGCCCCACCATAAAGAGAAAGTTAATTAATGTAAAAGATAATTAATATTGTAATTATTAATTATATTATGAGTTATTGAGGTCGGCCATGTTGTGCCAATAGACACCACTTTTGATATGTCCAATCTAATATAAATAAATGTGATTTCCCCATTGAGGAAACATAACACAAGTGTGATTTTGGAAATTTCAGCGAGTGCAAGTTCTAGGGCTGAAGTGTGCACCTCTCTTGGGCGCTAGCCTTCTAGGTTTTGTGAGCACCCTTTTGTGTGCTAAAATTTATGGTGTGGGAGGTCTTTCTCTAGAAGAATATAGCAAAGGATTGGTTGGGTTTTCTTCCCTTGTTGAGAAGGGTTTCCCAGGATACTTCTTGTGTACTTGCGCATGGTGTTTTCTTCTTGTGATCTTTGTTACTGCAGCAAATTGTTTATGGTGTAACTGCAATTGTCTATGGTTCAAGTGAAATGCTAAAATTGGAATGAACTTCATGCTTGTGCCTAGCTTAATGAAAAATCAAAAATGACTACTATTCGGATCCCCATAAACTCAAGCTATTTCCAGCCACCTTAAAAGAAGCAGTTCTTCGTTGGTTCATGGGGCTCGAAGGAAATTCTATCAAAACCTGGGACGAAATGAAGCAGCGATTTCTCAAGAAGTACCAGGATTACTGCAAAGTAAGGGACATACGAGAAGAAATTTTTAGGATGACACAGAAGGAGGAAGAAACCCTCGAAGATTATGTAGAGAGGTTTCAATATAACTTGCAAAGGACTAAGCAAAACGCACTTGATCTCGAAACATTACGCATTATCTTTCTCCAAGGAATCAAGGATGATTGTATGTGTAGAAAATCCCAGGTCCTATCAGCAGTCTTCTTGGTCTGTCTTTGACCAAGCTAAGACACTAAGTTTCTTGCTGTCCCAAATTTAGTTTTCTGTTGTTTTATAACAGCCAAC
>JZKD02S1672730.1:1034433-1046159 GCA_000966675.3 Picea glauca
AGTGAGATCAATGACTAACATTAATTTAATTCACTAATGCTAATAACTTTAGCAACTTGAGATCAATGGCTAAGATTAATTTAATTCACTAATGCTAATAACTTTAACATTTCACTAAATTAAACTCACTTTAATTATAAAAAGACATTCGCTTTAATAATTCCTTTAATTAAAGTGAATTTCCAAAGTTTCTGAAAGGTCCTTTGGACTACTTCCACATGTCTAGACACTTAGACCTGTGCAGAAGTACTTGTTCGACGGTACAAACATCAACACTCCCTCCTAGTGAGGAAGGTACCTCTGGAGAGCCACCTGGAACTGGTTGTCCCTCCAATCCTGGCACAATATCCTGCACATCATCATGCACCACAAGTGAGGTGAGATTAGATCTCACCTCGCTTGAGAGTCCCTCCTAGTGAGGAAGGTACTTCTGGGAGAGCCACCTGGAACTGGTTGTCCCTTTGATACTGGCACAATATCCTGCACATCATCCTGCACCACAAGTGAGGTGAAATCTAATCGCAATCGTGAATCACTTTGGAGATTAGGGTTAGGGTTCAATTCAATATTATAAAAGGAAATGAAGGTGAAAGGAGAAGACACATCTTGGAGACATCTATTGGAGTTAGTGACTCATAGAGAGAGAAAAAAGGATTTTTTCTCAAGGAGATCTCAGCAAGGGGTGAAGAAGGACTTCCATCTAGAGATCATTTCAGTCTAAAGGAGAAGGAAGCATCAACAAGAAAATCTGGTAGCAAGGACAAATCTAGGCAGCAGGTATAGCTGCAGATCAGGCAGTACAGAGCCGGAGCTATGTCGTATGCAGCAGAGAGGAATCCAGGGCGCATACATACACATCACACAGGTGCAGAAGGGCACATACATATTTTGAGATTTGGGTACCTTGGAAAGTGGTCCCTGTTATCCCCCACTTTTAGGGTTAACTAGGAGATCATGTCTCGAGGCCCACAGGTCCTAGACTTGGAGTACTGAGAGCTGGATCGACTTTAGCATGGCCCACCTTTTCTCCATTTCAGCGCCTCTATCTTGTCAGCGACAGTAGCATCCATCACCATCTGCTTGGTCTTGTGTCAGAGATGGCTCTTGCTCAGTGAGGTAATGAGTCTGGGTATCATGGTATGTGTCACTTTGATCATCAAAACCCTTGAATATGTGCATCTATTTCCTTTTATTTCTAACAAATGCTTGGATCTTACGCTTGCCCACTTGACCATGTCTTGGGGGATTGACAGGATGCCCTAGTAAGTAAGCCTGTGCCCATAGGTTTTGGTTTGCCACTGGGGAGGGCTTCTGAAAAGCCATCGTCCGCTCCCATCATAACACCACTTTTTCATCTTGCTTCCCGCCCATCTATCCCTTGCACTTGTCTGGGCAATGGATTGCACCTTACCTCCTGGGAAGAAGGGGCTAAAGGCCCAGAAGGTAAAAGCAAGCTGGCAAAAGATAAAAGCCTAAGAATAAAACCTTGAGATGCTTTGCCCAGGGATCCCCGAGAAAGCAATAAAAGGATTCTTAGCAAGAAACAAGAGGGACCCGTAAAAAATAACAAACAAGACCTAGTCAGAGGATAGGGGGTCTCATCACGAGCCAACCTATTAGGTCCATGGGTACCGAGCAGTATGACATTACCACCATTTGGTTACCATGCCAGGGTAGTGACTCTTGGTTGCATGGCCAAGGGAAAGGAGGTCTCATCACGAGCCAGCCTTCTCATTTCTGCAAAAGTACTTGTGGGTAACGCTATCACCACTAGTCACCACGCCAGGGCAGTGTCCCTTGATTAGCCTCTTGAAGAAAAAGCAATAAAGAATAAAAGAAATAAAGAATAAAGGCATGGGCTTGGAAAGATTTGCATCCACGACAGGTGCAGCTCGCCTTCTACAAAGGTACCCACAGGTAAAACCCTGCATCCTCTACTCCCACTGCACCCACTTGCCAGGACATCCCTTGACCACCTCACCCACTTAGATGGCTCCGATGAGTTCTCTTCCGGAAACTTTCCTTTTCCAAGTGGACACTATCCCAATAGAACGCCCTGTCATTTTCTCCAAACTTGTATTGCAGGCTCGTGTAATGTCTTTGAGCTTTTAACTGATGTATTAGGGATTTTATGCACATGTTTAATAATATTGATGATGAGATGTGATTGACATTGCTATGATCCCTGTGACTTATGAGCCCACGGAGGGCGTAGTTGTTGATGTGTAGGATCATGCCCGATGGACAGGTACCATTTTGGACCGGTACAAATGGGGAGATGATCAGTTCAAACCTCCATGGGGATGAAGAGCCCATCAAATGGATGTTGAGACCCCATCAAGGGACAGAGACAGGACAGAGATGGATCAGGGGCTTTGCACTGGAGAAGAGGCGGTCTGAATAACGACTTGACTATGGGGCCGGCGGCGGGTCAACTGGCTCTTTTTCGGTGGAATACGGAAAGTCAGTGGGTTTCCGCTGTCCCAATCAACAAAAAGATCTTCAGTAGTCCGAGAGACGAAAGCTGGTTTGCTTTCTTAGTTTCGGTTCGACCCAATCTCCATCTATTTCTGCCTTCCACGCTTTATTATCTTTATGATGAAGGAGGACATTCCACCAGAGGCACCCTAGCAGAGCTTGACCTAGGGGGATTGTGCCCTCCCCACTAGAGCGTTGGCCTTGGAAGGCCTAGGACGTCACCCTTGATGATCATGATGCCATGGTACAAGTACCATTTTGGACTGGTACACATGGGGAGATGATCAGTTCGAACCTCCATGGGGCTGAAGAGCCCATCAAATGGATGTTGAGACCCCATCAAGGGGCAAAGACAGGACAGAGATGGATCAGGGGCTTTGCACCGGAGAAGAGGAGGACGTTCCACCTGAGGCACCCTAGCAGAGCTTGACCTAGGGGGGTTGTGCCCTCCCCACTGGAGCGTTGGCCTTGGAAGGCTTAGGACGTCACCCTTGATGATCATGATGCCATCCAACCTTGTGGACGTCTTGGGAAGCAGATTTGGCAGTGTTGGCACATGTGGCAGGTTGGAGAAGCCCAAGTAGGGCTAACGTTTTGCTCCAGGACGCTGCATTGGCCCTAGAAGGGGCTAACGTCTCCCTAAAAGGGGCATGACGTCTCTCTTTAGCTTGATTAGGGTTTAATTTTGAACATTTAATGTAAAACAGTATGATTTTTAGTATTTTGGCCTTGTCAGCCTTTTCATGACCTAAAATGTAAAATTAGGTCATGGTACAGTATATATTGAGGGTTTTCACTCTCATTTTATGATCATCTTTCACTCACTCATTAGTGAGGTCTGAAATTAGTGCCACACTTGGGTTCTTTGGCTGAAATCGTGAGGCGCACTTGTTGAAGGAAGGTATTTTGGATCTGTTTTGGCATTTTTAACATATTTCTTGATGGAAGGTGTTACAACTAGGGTTTGCTATAATGTTTCTTGGTGAAATGTAAGTGAATTTCTGCAAAACTTCTTAATTGAATGATTGTATTGTTATTTCTTGCATTTATTGCTATAAATTTGCTGAATAAACCCTAGGTGACAAGCACACATTGTAGGTCCTTGTCTCATGTCCCCGTCAAGACTTTTCAGCCATTATTTGAAGAGAGAAAGAGCCTAGCCTTAGCTACACTCTTTCCCCATCTTCTCTTGCTAGTCGTTTTACTTTTCTGAACTAAGAAGAAGGAGACGCATCAGAGCCTAGTCCTGCTACACCTTGATGAGCCGATTTTTCTAGGGTTTGTTGGTGAAGCCTTGCCATAGTAACACGTTGCCTTGTAAACCCTCTTGTCTTAGTCTCATGCCATTTTCAGAGCTAGCCGTTTTTGCCATTGACCTAAGGAAGGAGGAGAGAGCACTAAGGCCTAGTTCCCCTACACCGAAGTGAGCCTATCTCCCCTAGGGTTTTTGTCCTTGAGGCCTTGTTGTAGCAACACCTCAAGGCTTAATCCTCCAGTCCTTAGCCTTATTATCTTCCTTGATCCTTCAGCTCTTGCATCCTCCCTTTGACTCCATTAACACTAGGAAACACATTGATCTAAGACCTAGCCTGTGAGTATTATAATCAAAACCACTCTCAATACTTTGAATGAAACCCTAACTATTCTAACCCTAGCCTAGGACTAACCCTACTAACTAAGTGTTGCCGTCATCTTTTGCTATAAACATCATTGTGCAGCTAACGTTTCACTTTTGAGCAATTGAATGGTTGATTTAAGGGCATTAATTGAATGAAGTGTTGACTGTTACATTGGATGCCACGTTTTTCTCAGCATTTATTGATGAAGTGATATTGTGCATTATTGCTATTTTATAAACATTGACTTCGTCAACATTTATTATTCAATTGCTTATATATATCAGATAGTCATTAATTATATGAAGCACTAACCAAGTGAGCAAGCTTGCATATATCATTTTCTTGTTGCTTTGTCTCAGGCAGGTGTATCTCTCTTTTTGGTTATACTTTATTATTGGTTGTTAGCCGGACTATCTGCTCGATGGTGACTTGTGAGGGGGGAAACTTAACTTTATCTTACAATCCTTTGCCTTCTCAAAACCCTAGGTCACCAGGGACATCTCCCCTGGGCCTTACCTCCTTAAACAGAAAGAACCATCCCATTGAGGTGACATTGGGTGGGATTGGTTTCAGTTACACCAGTTTGACTACTCTTCATCCATTTACTATCCTAACTACAAACTGCGCGATAACAGTCCCCTTGTGTTTGTGAGTCTCTAAACACAAAGGGGGAGACTATTACCCTCATTACTTTACTTCATGATTCTAATTTGACTTTGACTTTGGAGATTTAAGTCAAAAGTGAAATAAGTCACTTACGTCATTAAAGTGACATTTAATTCACTTTGTGGGTGAATTAAAGGACATAAAGCAAACTAAGGAAAGTGGGTTTCCTAAGTGAGATTTTTGGAGTAGATCTCACTCATTGATTAGACTTGGCTTGATTGGATCTAGGCCATTGATCTTTTAGGGTTTGGCCAAAGAGAGGCTAAAGGAGGGAATAGGGCAAATTGAGATTCATTCTTCACTTGAGAGGAGAGGAGGAGGAGAGCTCTTGGGTGCATATCTTGAGGAGGAGAAGGCGCATGAGGGTAAGGTTTGAGGAGGAGCCTTAGCTTGGGTTCTAGCTTGCATGGAGAGTCTACCATGGAGGCTTGGACATCATCTTGTGTAGGGGCGCATTCTATGGAGGAGGGGCGCACATGATAGAGGAGGGCGCATTCTAGAGGATTGGGGGCACATCTAGCTTGGGAGAGGCTCCTATCTTGAGGAGAGGACTCATTCACATACTTAAGCGCACTCTAGTGTGTAGAGGGCGCACCATTGTGGAGTTTTTGCTAGAGGAGGGGGCGCACTTGAGCATAGGGGCGCACCATTACTTGGAGGGAGGCACTCTTGAGAGGAGGGCGCTTCATCAAAGGCAAAGCAAAGGCAAAGGCAAGGTTAAAGACACATGCAAAGGCAAGATCAAAGAAAAGGCACAAGGAAAAGGGTCAAAGGCAAGTTAAGAAAGAAGTGTGCACCAAGGCAAAGGGCACCTTGCTTCAAGAGGCTACTAGGGAGGTCTTCAAGGAACTCCAAGGCATCTGAGAAGGGTTGCTATTGTAACAGGTTCACTTGTTTATGTTTTCCGTGTTGTACACTTTTCTTTGAGGCCTTCTATATACATCTACTCCAAACTGGTTTTCCCCATGGGGGGGGGGGGGGTTTCCAGGGTCATGTTGACCAAAAACATATGTGTCAATTTCATGCATGATTAGAAGTGTAAATCAGCATTTAAAGTTGTAAAGATTTAGGAGGTAGTGTTATTTGTTTTGAATTTATTGCATGTGCTAACATTGGGATAATAAAACACTTGCAAGGGCACCTCAAAAGGACACTTAACCACCAAAATTGTGAGCAAAAAGTACTTGATTGTTTGCTGTCCTAAATCAGGAGCAAAGGACAGTCTTGAAGATAAAACTTAGAGCCAAAAATCAGGTCAAGGACAGATCTGTTTTGGCAGCCTCATAGTACTTCAGAATTTATACATGGTATCAGAGCCAATGGTGGCTTAGACTTGCTTATTTTGAGCATTCAGTGGACAGTTTTGAGACAGCTTAGTGGGCATATTTTGGACAGCGTGTTGACAGTTTTGTGGACAGATTTGTTGACAGTTGCAGAACTGATTTTTTGACACTTGTGGGCAGCCTCTTTTCACACCTGTGTGGACAGGAGTGAGGTTGTATTTGACAACCTCTTTTCACACCTATTTGCTAGGAGTGAGGTTGTGGTGTTACTGCCTCTTTTCACACCTCTATTGACAGGAGTGAGGCAGTACTCTTGTGTTGTTTTAGCATTAGTGTAAGCTTTATTGGACAACCATGTCAGTGCCCCAGATGCGGGCAGAGGATAGGCTAGATGGAGCTAGCAACTGGTCCCCTTGGAAGACTAGGATCATTTTCATCTTAGAGGACCTTGAACTATGGGATATAGTTGAGCCTCCTGTTGTTGTTCCTCCTGTCACTGCTCCTGTCATGGTGACAGAGTTTAGGAAGAAGAACAACAAAGCGAAAAGGACTATTTGTGACGGGGTGAGACACCACGTCATTCCACATTTGACTGGTAAAGACTATGCATTTGAGATGTGGGATTCTCTATGCAAGCTTTACCAAAGTCCAAACCAGAACTGGTAGATAGTTCTGCAAGACAGGCATAGGAGCATTAAGATGCTCGATTATGAGTCGATTACATCATTCCTTAGCAGATTCACTCAGATCAAAGATGAGCTTGTAGTCGTTGGTGAGATAACGGATCCAGGCTTTATGGTGAGGACAGCCTTAAACAGCTTTACCAAACCATGGGGTCCATTTGTTCCAAGTATAGTTGCCCGAGAGAATATGCCTACTTGGGAGAGACTTTGGGATGATTTCGTTCAGGAGGAGACGAGACTCACCTCAGAGTCCTCAAGACAACAGCAGATTACCCAGGGTGATGAGGACCTTGCTCGGTGGACTAAGGGCAAGAAGAAGACTGGCAAAGGTACTAGACAAGGTCCCAAGGGAGGGACCAAACCACAGCAGAGTAGCGGTGGGCAGGAGAGAGACATGAGCACAGTGAGATGCTTTGCTTGTGGAGAGATGGGTCACTATGCAGGACAATGTCCCAAGAAGAGGAAGAAGAAGCAGCAGGATGACACTGTAACGACAGCAAAGGAGATTGAGTCCGTTGCTCAATATGAGAGGGAGTGTGCGTTCGTCAGTTCCTTGTCAGTTGTTACACCATCGAGCATCAGGTGGAGAGACAAAGTTGAAGAGGACCTATTGACTCATAGTAGTGATTCAAAGGGAGCTCAGACTCAGTTTTCATGGACGCCATCATCAGGGGTGACTGGTCCACCCAGGACAGCTTCAGTTTCAAAGTTGTCGAGACAGAGGGTTGGTGCAGGGGCTTCAAAGCATCAGAGATTGATGAGGAGGAGGAGCAGAGCACCACAGAGACGTGAGCCTTGTTGAGATTTGGGTACCTTGGAAAGTGGTCCCCTTGTGTTTGTGAGCCACTAAACACAAGTGGGAAATACTTTGTACCATGTACTTTATGTCTAATTTCACTTTGACTTAGGAGATTTAAATCAAAAGTGAAATTTGGTCATTTTAGCCTAAAATGACTATTAATTCACTTTGTGGGTGAATTGAGGGACATAAAGTGAAACTATGGAAACTTAAGTAAAGTAGGTTTTGAGTTGAGATTCTTTTGGAGAGATCTCAACCATTGATTAGAGATGGGAAGTGATGATCTCATCCACCCAACTTTTAGGTTTCCTTATGTTTCCTTAAGAGGGGCACATAGGGAAAGGACAGGCTTATTCACTTGTATGTTCACCAAGAGAGTTTGGAGAAGGGCAAGAGGATGAGAATGGAAGCATTGGGAGAGGAAATCTTCGACACCTCCTTTCATGGAGGGCTCATGAAGGCTTAGGGCCCAATTTATTTGTGGTGGTTGTTCTTGCTAGGAGGAGGGTGCACTTGAGGAGGAGGGCGCACAGCTAGCAGGGAGGTCTTGCAATGGTCAGATTGCTTTGAGGACAGTTTCAGTGAAGAGGCAGCACACGAGAGCACATTGTGGTGCAAGGGTTTCTCCATGAGACCTTCAAGGACCAAGGGCGCTTCATTTCAATCGATAGAGCAATATTTGAGGAGGGCGCACCATGCTTGGGCGCATCTCTCACTCTTGGACTTGTGTTGCAACTTGAGACAAGCTGCTATTGTATCAAGTTCATTTGTTTCATGTACTTGTTGTATTCCACCTTCTATTCTCCACATATATATACTTCCATTCCAAACTGGTTTTCCCCGGGGGGGTTTATCTAGGGTCATGTTGACCAAAAATACTTGTGTTCATTTCATGCATGCTTAGAATTGTAAATCAACATTTAAAGTTATAAAGATCTAGGAGGTAGTGTTATTTGTTTTGAGTATATTGCATGTGCTAACGTTGGGAAAACATAACACTTGCAAGGGCACCTCAAAAGGACACTTAACCATTAAAACTGTGAGCAGAAAGCACTTGACTGTTTGTTGTCCTAAAACAGCAGCAAAGGACAATCACAAAGATTGAAACTTAGAGCCCAACAAGAGGTCAAAGACAGACCTGTTGGGCAGCCTCATAGTACCTCAAAAAATCTACAAGCCTCACTTGGCTACAGAGACAGGCAGATCAAGCTCTGGATCCACTTCAAGTGGAAGTCACTTGGTGAGAGGCCAAGTTGAGGATCTTGGTGAGATGTCAAGATCCAGATACTCTTGGTCAGATACCAAGAGGGGGAGACTCTTGGTGAGATGCCAAGAGAGTGACTCTTGGTGATATGCTAGGAGTAGTGATCATTGGCGAGATGCCAGGAGGTAGAAATCCTTGGTGGGAGACCAAGGTTGAGATCTTTGGTATGATACCAAGATCTAGGTGATCTTGGATAGGTGGAGATGCAGTTCCATCTATAGATCATGCAGGTTGTGTAGATCTGTGACAGAGACCATTTTTTATGATCAGGGTACAGCCATGCTCACCAAGTATTTTCCAGTAGGCAACCATGTCCACTGCAGAGATGAGATTGGTGGTGAAGGGCACTTTCCTCGGTAAGAGGGAGTGTTGAGATTTGGGTACCTTGGAAAGTGGTCCACTTGTGTTTGTGAGTCTCTAAACACAAAGGGGGAGATTATTACCCTCATTACTTTACTTTATGATTCTAATTTCACTTTGACTTAGGAGATTTAAGTCAAAAGTGAAATAAGTCACTTAAGTCATTAAAGTGACATTTAATTCACTTTGTGGGTGAATTAAAGACATAAAGCAAACTAAGGAAAGTGGGTTTCCTAAGTGAGATTTTTGGATTAGATCTCACCCATTGATTAGACTTGGCTAGATTGGATCTAGGCCATTGATCTTTTAGAATTTGGCCAAAGAGGCTTGTTATCCCCCACTTTCAGGGATAACTAGGAGATCATGTCTCGAGGCCCACAAGTCCTAGACATGGAGTACCGAGACCAGGATTGACTTCAGCATGGGCCTGGAGGGCCCACCTTTTCTCTCTTCCATCATCTTTATCCTATCAGTAGCAGCAGCAGCAGCAGCCTCCACCACCATCGGCTTGGTCCTGTGTCAGAGAGGGTTCTTGCTTCATGAGGTAATTAGTTCAAGTATCATGGTATGTGTCACTTTGATCATCAAAACCATTGAATGTATGCATATGATTCCTTTTATTTCTAACAAATGCTTGGACCTTACACTTGCCCACTTGACCATGTTTTGGGGATTGAGACGATGTCCTAGTAAGCCTGTGTCCATTGGTTTTGGTTAGCCAATGGGGGTTGTCTCTGAAAAGCCATCGTCTGCTCCCTTCACAGTTTCACTTTTCCATCTTGTTTCCCGCTCACCTGTCCCATTCCACTTGTCCGAGCAC
The DNA here is from genome assembly GCA_000966675.3 of Picea glauca. NCBI lineage: Eukaryota > Viridiplantae > Streptophyta > Pinopsida > Pinales > Pinaceae > Picea > Picea glauca. The sequence continues at coordinate 1,044,406 of JZKD02S1672730.1, forward strand.
TGAGTTGACCTATTTTTGGATTGCATCTTATCTAGTGGGAAGAAGGGGCTAAAGGCCCAAAAGGTAAGAGCAAGTTGGTAAAAGATAAAGGCCTAAGAATAAAACCTCAGGATGCTTCGCCCAGGGATCCCCGAGAAAGCAATAAAAAGCTTCTCAATAAGAAACAAGAGGGACCCTAAAAATAATAAAACAAGACCTAATCAGAGGATAGGGGGTGTTATCCCCACTTTTCAGGGATAACTAGGAGATCATGTCTCGAGGCCCACGGGTCCTAGACATGGAGTACCGAGAGCAGGATTGACCTAAGCATGGCCCTGGAGGGTCCACCTTTTCTTCTTCTTGTTAGATTTTAGGGTAATTTAAAATTTAGCAGTCTCTTTTAATTTCAAAGCCAAAAACATCTTAGATCTGAAATACAAACAGCATATAGATCTATAAAAGGCAGTGACTGTAGAAGAAGACAACATATACAAAATAATAGATCTCAGATCATAATAGCAGATCTAGAAGAAACAGTAATCAGCAGATTAGAGTAACAGTAGAACTATATCTTGATAAGCAAAAACTCTTCCAATTGTAACAGCAGATTTAGACAGTGCTCATTCAAATACTATAGTGAACTCAAACTATCTGCAATAAACTCAGATCTCAAACATTTATGACAAACTTCTTCTAAGAGTAACAGTGGATCTATATTCAAATCAGAAGACAAATGACCTAGTTCATAGACAGTGTTATCAGCTCTCTTGATCAACACAACAGCAGATCTATAACTGCAGATTTTATAATAGTTCTGGTACAAACAGTAAACAAGGAGCACTGCTTAATCAATAGGACAAAGCACAGATATGAAAAACTAGAAGCAATAGGTAGAACGCATACCTGGTACCAACCCTACCTCTGAAGATGATACACAGCCACAGTAGAGATAAGTCTGAATGGTATGCTCAGACAAAAGTTCAGTTCATGATCTCTTAGAGATCTTTTGCCAAAAATAGAAGGAAGATTTTATGCCACCAAATCAACAGTTATAGGGATAAAACACCACAGTTTCAAAAACCCTCAAAACAAAATCTTTCTCAAGTAAACTTTCAGATCTGGGATTGGTCTGAGTATAAACCCTTAACCACAGCAGTGAACCCTTAAAAACCCCATACACAAAAGCTGGAACAGATAACAGCTGGCAGGGAGAGGATGCGGCACAACTAGAGAGGTCACGGCAGCCTGAAGGAGGGGTGAGGCACCCAGCAATCATGCAACAGAAGGATGCGGCACTCAGCAATCTCCATGGCAGCTCCAGCAAAGGGAAGCTCCAGTCAAAAGGGAGGACACGGCAACTAGAACCTCCAGCTAGAGTCTTCACGGCTCTTCAACAGTTGAGAAGACAGCACATAAGAGGGTCGCGGCTGTCCTTTAATGGAGTCTTGCTACAGCAAGAAGATAAGAGCCACTCCAATCACTTCAATATCAAAGGCATGCAAACGGACCACTTCAACAGCAGAATACAAACTGAGGCCGCACACTCTAGGAGACTCCACGCTACAAGTAGAAGAGAGAATGTAATATGGAGTAGAGGGGAGGGTGTAATATATAGTAAAAGTTTAGGGCTAGGTTAGGGCTTAGGGTTAGATTAAGTTACAATAAAAAGTCACATGCTTAAATTATAAATTTAATCATGTGACAAAAATCATAACCCAAAAATAAAACAAAAGGCCCACAACAAGAGTAAGAGGGGTTTACAAAGCCCACAACCA
>JZKD02S1672730.1:1051587-1067611 GCA_000966675.3 Picea glauca
GCTCTCAACATCAAATCATAATCATGCATAATGAATTAGGTTGCTTTACCCTTCCTTTATAGCTTCCCGAAACCCTAATTCTTCGTTGACATCACTTAAGCTAGGCGCTTTTCCTCCTAAAGTGATTAAGTAATTAATTAAGTCCCCCTTTAGCACCTTTTCATTCTAATTCTTCGTTGACTTAGGCTTAAGTGACTTTTTCCTAAGTTTTTGGCTTAATTTATCGTTTAGCCTTAATTCCTCCTTATTTCTCCATCTGGTTCCCTGTTTGTGCCTGACTATAGTCTACGAGAACATATAGACTACTAAGTCACTCCCTGCTGGCCTACTCTTGGGGACGGGACATCACATTTGCATCCTTGACCTTCACTGCACCCACATGCTTGTACATCCCCTAACCACATCACCCACTTACATGGCTTGGATGAGGTCTTTCTGGGAACTTTCATTTTCCTGTGGACACTAGCCCAATAGGACGCCTTGTCCTTTTCTCCAGACTTGCATTGCAGGCTTGTGTAATGTCTTTGAGCTGTTAACTGATGTATTAGGGATTTTATGCATATGTTTAATAATATTAATGATGAGATGTGACTGACATTGGTATGATCCCTGTGACTGATGAGCCCATGGAGGGCGTAGCCTTTGATGTGCAGGACCATACCCGACGGACAGGTACCATTTGGACCGGTACACATGGGGAGATGATCAATTCGAACGTCATGAGGCTGAAGAGCCCACCAGATGGATGCTGAGACCCCACCAGGGGGCAGAGACAGGACAGAGGTTGATCAGAGGTTTTGCACCGGGGAAGAAGAGGACGTTCCACCAGAGGCACCCCAGCACAGCTTGACCTAGGGGGATTGACCCATTTTCAGTGGGACGTTAGCTCTAGATGGCCTAGGACATCACCAGGGGGCCTATGATGTCATCATGAGCATATTGGTAGATGGACAAGGTAGTTGGCACGTGTGGCAGCTTGGAGGAGCCCAATGAGGGCTAACGTCTTGCTTCAGGAGGCCACATTTGCCCTAATAAGGGCTAACATCACCCTAGGAAGGGGTGACGTCTTACCTTTTTGCTTGATTAGGGTTTTAGTCTAGCATTTAATGTAAAAAATAGTATTAATTTGGTATTATGGCCTTGTCGGCCTTTTTATGACCTAAAAAGTAAATTAGGTCATTGATACACTATATATTGAGGATTTTCACTCTCATTTTCATCATCACTACTCATTCACTCCATAAGGAGGTCTGAAATTTGCGCCCTATCTTGGGTATTTTGGCTGATTTAGTGAGGTGCACTTGTTGAAGGAAAACTTTTTGGCATTCTATGGTGTTTCTCTTGAAGGAAGGTGTTACAACTAGGGTTTGCACGGTTATTTCTTGATGAATTGTAAGTATTTTTCTGCAAAAGTTCTTAAATGAATGGTTGTAGTCTTATTTTCTTGCATATATTTATAATTCGTTGAATCAAAACCCTAGATGACAAGCACACAAGTAGGTCCTTGTCTCATGTCCCCTGATAAAGAAACTTTCAGCCATTGAAGAAGAAAAAGAGAGCCTAGCCATAGCTACACTCCTTTTTCTTCCTCTCCTTTGCTAGCCGTACCATTTAGAATTCAAGAGAAAGAAGATGTCTGAGGACTAGGTTATCTACACTTAGGGTCATTTTTCTTTTAGGGTTTGATGAAAGAGCCTTGTTGTAGCAACACTCTCCCTCATTAAGCCTTCTTGTCTTGATTTTGTGCTTCATTTGAGCTACAGTTTTGCCAAGTTGACCTAAGGAAGGAGGAGAGAGCACGAGGCCTTGCTATAGCAACATCGAAGTGAGCCTCTCTCCCCTAGGATTTTGATTCTGAAGCCCTGCCATAGCAGCACTTCAGAACTCTTCCCTCTAGTCCTTAGCCTTCCTCCTTCAACCCTTGTGTCCACTTTTGACCTCATTAAACCCTAAAGGCATTGATCTAAAGTCCTCCAAGGTTGAAGTGAAACTTGATTACAACACTCTCAAAACTCTTTGAATTTCTAAACCCTAAAACTTAACTAACTCACTAACCCTAGTTGTTGACGTCATCATTGGTTATTTCATCTTTAATGCAACAACGTTTTGTTTCAAGAGCAATTGAATGATGGTTTAAGCATTAATTGAATAAGGTGTTGATTGGTTACATTGAATGCTACATTGTCCCAATATTTCTTGGTGAAGTGTTATAACTTTTCATTAATATTGATAAACATTGACTTCGTCAACATTTATTGTTAATTGCTTATATATATTTATCAGATAGTCTTATAAAGTACTAACCCATTGAAATAGCTTGCATATATCAGTTTGTTGTTGCTTTGTTCCAGGCAGGTACACTTCTTTGGGGGTTTTACTTCTTAAATTGACCTTTGGTTGAACTATCTGTTTGGGTGGTGACTTGTGAAGGGGGAAAACCTTATCTTTATCTTATTAGCCTTTTGCCTCTTCAAAACCCCAGGTCACTGGGGACGTCTCCCCTGGGCCTAACCTCCCTAAAGAGAAAGAACCATCCCATTGTGGTGACATTGAGTGGGATTGGTTCCTGTTATGCCAGTTTAGCCTTCTATCTTATAGCCTTTTATCCTAGCTACAATCTGCGCGATAACAGGGGGTCTCATCACGAGCCAGCCTATTAGGTCCATGGGTATCTAGCAGTATGACATTGCCATCAACTAGTTACCACACCAAGGCAGTGACCTTTGGTTGCATGGCCAAGGGAAAGGGGGTCTCATCACGAGCCAGCCTTCTCATTTCTGTGAAAGTACTTGTGGGTAACGCTGTCACCATTGGTCACCATGCCAGGGTAGTGTCCCCTGATTATCTCTTGAGCCAAAAAGAAAGAAAAAAGTAATAAAAAATGAAATAACAAAAAAGAATAAAAGGCATGAATGGGCTTGGAAAGAATTGCATCCATGACAGGTATAGTTCGCCCTCTACAAAGGCACCCACAAGTAACATCTTGCATCCTTGGCCTTCATTACACCCACCTGCTTGGACATCCCTTACATCCACTTCATCCACTTACATGGCTTGGAAAGGGTCTCTTCCAGGAACTTCCCTTATTCAGTGAACACTAGCCCAATAGGATGCCTTGCCCATTTCCTAGACTTGTATAGTAGGTTTGTGTAACGTCTTTGAGCTAATGATCTATTAGGGGTTTATGCATGTGTTTATTAATATTGATGATGAAATGTGGCTGACATTGCTATGATCCCTGTGATTGATGAGCCCATGGAGGGCGTAGCTTTTGATGTGCAGGACCATGCCCGACGGACAGGTACCATCTTGGACCGGTACACATGGGGAGATGATCGGATCGGACCTCCATGGGGCTGAAGAGTCCATCAGGTGGATACTGAGACCCCATCAGGAGATAGATATGGATCTGGAGCTTTGCTCCAGAGGAGAAGAGAACATTCCACCAAAGGCACCCCGGTAGAGATTGACCTAGGGGGGATGACCCTTTCTCAATGGAACGTTGGCCTTGGGAGGCCTAGGACGTCACCATCTTCACCATGACGTCACCCAGCATCATGGACGTTTTGGGGGGCAGACTAGGCAGCAGTGGCACGTGTGGCAGGTTGGAGAAGCCCAAGAAGGGCTAACATTTTGCTCCAGAACGCCCCATCTGCCCAAAAAGGGGCTAACGTCTCCCTTGGAGGGGCTTTTACTCTCTTTTCAGCTTGATTTAGGATTTAATTTGACAATTTAATGTAAAACAGTATGATTTTGGTATTTTGGCCTTGTTGGCCTTTTACATGACCTAAAATGTAAAATTAGGTCATGATATTGTATAATTGGAGGATTTTCTCCAAAAAATTTTCATCATCACTCATTCACTCCATAAGGAGGTCTGAAATTTGCGCCCTCTCTTGGGTATTTGGCTGATTTAGTGAGGCGCACTTGTTAAAGGAAGAGATTTTTGGCATTTTATGGTGTTTCTCTGGAAGGATGGTGTTACAACTAGGGTTTGCATGGTTAATTCTTGGTGAATTGTAAGTATTTTTTTACAAAACTTCTTAATGAATGGTTGTAGTTTAATTCTTGCATGTATTTATGATTTTGCTAAATCAAAACCCTAGGTGACAAGCACACAAGTAGGTCCTTGTCTCATGTCCCCTGATAGAGAATATTTCAGCCATTGAAGAAGAAAAAGAGAGCCTAGCCGTAGCTACACTCCTTTTTCTTCCTCCCTTTTTGCTAGCCATACCATTTAGAATTCAAGGAGAAGACGTCCCAGGCCTAGGTCATCTACACTTAGGGTCGTTTTTCTCCTAGGGTTTGATGAAAGAGCCTTGTTGTAGCAACACTCCCCCTCATTAGACTTTCTTGTCTTGATTTTGTGCTTCATTGAGCTAGCCATTTGCCATCTAAGGAAGGAGGAGAGAGCATAAGGCCTTGCCATAACAACACCGAAGTGAGCCTCTCTCCCCTGGGATTTTGTTTCTTAGGCCCTAGCAGCACTTCAGAACTCTTCCCTCTAGTCCTTAGCCGTCCTCCTTCAACCCTTGCATCCTCCATTAAATTGACTCCTTTATACCCTCTAAGGCACTGATCTAAAGTCCTCCAACGTTGAAGTGAAACTTGATTACAACACTCTCAAAACCCTTTGAATTTGAAACCCTAACTACACTAACCCTAACTAACTTACTAACCCTAAGTGTTGTCGTCATCCTTGGTTATTACATCTTTAGTGCGGCAACGTTTTGTCTTAAGAGCAATTGAATGGTGGTTTAGGCATTAATTGAATAAGGTGTTGATTGGTTACATTGAATGCTACATTGTTCCAATATTTATTGGTGAAGTGTTATAACTTTTCATTGATATTGATAAACATTGACTTCGTCAACATTTATTGCTAATTGCTTATATGTATTTATCAGATAGTCTTATAAAGTACTAACCCGTTGAAATAGCTTGCATATATCAATTTGTTGTTGCTTTGTTCTAGGCAGGTACACTTCTTTGGGGGTTTTACTTATTAAATTGGCCTTTGGCCGGACTCTCTGTTTGGGTGGTGACTTGTGAAGGGGGAAAACCTTATCTTTATCTTATTAGCCTTTTGCCTCTTCAAAACCCCAGGTCACCGGGGACATCTCCCCTGGGCCTAACCTCCCTAAAGAGAAAGAACCATCCCATTGTGGTGACATTGAGTGGGATTGGTTCCTGTTACGCTAGTTTGGCCTTCTATCTTATAGCCTTTTATCCTAGCTACAAACTGCGCGATAACATTTTGGCACCGTTTTCGGGCAACACTGAGTCAATTCTCCTCAAGACAACACTTTTTGGTAAGCCTTGCCTCAAAGAGTCCTATTCTTACAAGCTTACCTGGCGACTCCACTTAGGGTGTTTTCCCTTATCTTTTGATAGTTTCAAGAAAACTATCTAGCGACTCCACTTATGACGAAGCCAACAATGACTTCATAATGGGATCCTGGGAACTACAATCCTTTGGACATGAGTAATATCCCGAGATATCCTCAACAAATGCCCTTTGAATACATAAATTTTCTCCCTGGATTCACTGGTGGTGATAGAGAGAGAGCTGACTATCACATGGGAAACTTCTGGAATTTCTTCCTATCCTACCTTGTCGATGATTATGCTGAAGACGTGTTCATGAAACTTTTCTCTGCCACGCTTTGTTACAATGCCAAAGAGTGGTATGATAACCTCGTCGAGGCCAGCATCACGACTATGGAGCAATTTAAGAAAAAAATTCTCGAGAGATGGGGTATCCAGCAGGAAGACATCCCAGTACTATTAAAAGAACTCGAGCATATGAAGCAAGCTGAGGATGAAACTGTCAAAGACTTCTAGGGCAGATTTGAGAACATGCTGTATCAAATTCCTGAAAGTCATCATCCCAAGGAGAGATACCTTGTCCATCTCTTTACTTGTGCACTTTTGGCGTATTTGAGTTTTCCCCTTGATAAGAAAGCCCCAAGGATGCTCAATGAAGCCTACAACATGGCTGCAAGGATTGAAGAAAACATCTCCTTGTCTGGGATGAGATGTTGCTTTGCCTCAGGTACTCTCAATAGGGAGAGTTTGTTTGCCCTTGAGAACTTCATTGTTGATTTACAAAAGGAAGGTGAACAAACCACGTATCGACAAGGGATTGTTGAAGACACAGTTGAGGAGTCGGAACCCAATGACAAAGTATCAACATGCCCTCTTCCACTTAATGAAGTGATCTACAAGCCTTCTCCACCTGCACAACAACAACACGATAAGGTTAGTTTTTTCCTTTTCAAGACTTTGATGATACCTTGTTTAATGATTTGGAGAGTGATGGGGAAATGGAATCCCCGAATGAAGAGCATCTTCCTTGCTGCATGACCAAAGAAGAAGGGGCTACTCATGAGTATAAGACAGTAATGCATGTTAAAGATACCCAAGTCCTCGAAGCTCCTGCATAAGAAGAAAAGTTACCCTCCTCTCCAAGTTTCGGGTAAATGTCTACTTTATGATTTGGAAAAAGAGGAGGAAATGGGTGAGCTTTTGAATGTTTTGAACCTTCCATGTTATGATACAGATACTGACAGCTGATTTTGATGAGTTCATACATGTTGGGAGACGTAGGTGGGATGTAGTTGGTTATGATATGGATCCCATCTATGACATAAAGAGTCATCTCCAAATGTTGCCTTTGCAATTATCACAGCGAGCTCTTGACCAGTGGCAACGGAGAGATGAGATTTTTACCGATGCTCCCCAAACACCCAAGGTTGACCAAGTACAGTATTTGCCTGATGATTTCCGGTCTTATCTTGAGCCCTTTGATGAGTATTGCTCTGAGCACTTAGAATTACCCTATGAAGATGACTATCAACCACCACCGTGCTTGGATTTTGATAGGAGTAAGAACATTGTTTGCCTAAAGAAGGATTCTCATGACCTTTTTCTCCAGCTACCTATTATTATTTTGCCTTGTTGTTTCATTAAAGGTATAGTTGGGAAGTATATCTTTTACATTGAGTTTCCTCTGAGGCAAACCCTAGAATGCAAGGGTTGGTTGAAAACTACAAGTTCAAGTCTATCTTCTCAGTGCTTCAACTTTCCCTTGAGAATTTGCCAGTCGTCTGATACATCCTTGTCAATCCCTTCCCAGACTTCAAAGTGTGAGAACGTCCTAGGTAGCCAGTGTGCAGACCTTTTGAGTCAGTGTTCTAAACCTTGGGCTTTTCATGACCCCTTCCGGAAGTGGATTGAGTGCTTTCCTCAGAGATGGACTTGGCAAGATTTTATCCCTCCCACTCGGCTCCATGAGTTAGACTTTATGATTTCCGATGATATGATATATGCTCTAACCCATGTCATTTTTGTTCTTGATTTGTCACTGTTATGGTTTATGATGAAGCACAAAGGCAGGTATTGTGGGACATTGCTGGATTGGCTTCACTGGTTGTTTGACTACACCCAACACCCAGCCAACAGGCAAGTACAAATAAGTAGTTTGCTTTACACTATTGATTGTTTTATTTCAGTCTATATATATATATATATATATATATATATATATATATATGTTGGGGTGGCATTACCACCCCAATTTTGTTACTCATACTTCTATTGAGATCGAGCAGGTCAGCAGGTTATGCCAGAGATGTTGAGGTTCTCATGCGCTCTACGGTGAGCACATGTCCCCGAGTTGGAGCCAGATGTTATCCCCCACTTTCAAGGATAACTAGGAGATCGTGTCTTGAGGCCCAAAGGTCCTAAACATGGAGTATCGAGAGCAAGATTGACTTCAGCATGGCCCTAGAGGGCCCACCTTTTCTCTCTTCCAGCATCTTTATCCTGTCAGCAGCAGCCTCCACCACCATCAACTTGGTCGTGTGTTAGAGAGAGTTCTTGCTTCATGAGGTAATTAGTTCAGGTATCATGATATGTGTCACTTTGATCATCAAAACCATTGAATGTATGCATCTGATTCCTTTTATTTCTAACAATTGCTTGGACATTACACTTGACCATGTTTTGGTGATTGAGAGGATGTCCTAGTAAGCCTGTGTCCGTTGGTTGTGGTTAGCCACTGGGGGTTGTCTCTGAAAAGCCATCGTCCGCTCCCTTCACAGCTTCACTTTTCCATCTTGTTTCACGCTCACCTGTCCCATTCCACTTGTCCGAGCAGTGGGTTGACCTATTTTGGGATTGCATCTTATCTAGTGGAAAGAAGGGGCTAAAGGCCCAGAAGGTAAAAGCAAGCTGGTAAAAGATAAAGGCCTAAGAATAAAACCTCGAGATGCAGAATAAGAAGTCGGCCCCATAATATATTAAAGGTGGTTATAACCACCCAGATTGAGAAGTCGGCCCTGCCAGTGAAGAGACACTTCCACACGTGCCAGAATTGTATAAATAAGGAGGCTAGCGCCTCACTTAGACACACACTCACTTGTTCATTGAGAGACAAGTTTTGAAGCAGCAGTTGGAGGAGAGAGAGAGAGAGAGAGAGAGAGAGAGAGAGAGAGAGAGGCGCATTCTTGGGAGAGGACTTTTTGTATTTGTTTGAGTTATCTCTTGGCATTGTATTGGCTATCTATAATAAGGAAGTTTTGYTGGGTTTTCTCCCCCATGAGGGTTTCCCAGGATAAATGATGTGTCTCTTGTGATTGTGTATTTCTCAGTGATCCTATATTATGCTATTGTTATCTAGTGAAATGCAAAGAACTCTAATAATAGCTTAAATCTTAACAATTTCCACATTGTGGGTTCAATATTCTTGCAGATGAGAAATTTGGCTTGAGATTACACAAGATTCCAATTGGCAAAGAATGTTTAAGGTACATTTCTCTTTTGTTAGTGAATTTTTTTCTGCATCCATCGCCAATTTTAACCAACTGCAGACTGTGTTCATCCCACTTTAATGTAATTTGCAATACATTTTAAATGCCAACATACCTGACTGAATCAAGTCCCAATACACCTACATGTTGTATTTGAACCTATAGGTGTACTTTTGTTCTACAAAGTTCATATTGCAAATCCATCAATCACCATTTGGAAATTACATTTTCTGATAAACTGATGAAAATAAACTCTGATTCTCACTGCATTCCAAGCATATTGCCTAAAGCTTCTTCATATGTACTCTCAAACAAAATCATGCTCATTGGAATTTATTCATATGTACTATACAAACAAATTTGAATCATTGGAATTATGACTTCTGAGTATTGCTTGAAGCTTAAGGTCCTCTTAGCACAAAAAAAATTATTGAAGTAAATTTTTATTAACTCTACCTCAGATTAATCACCCACACACTACTGCTTTCACATGATCCTTTGTCCATAATGAATCTTAATAGTAGATTCCAAGCGTAATACTCTACATACCTTACATAAAGTGGATGGTAGGATTCAAAGATCTGAGTAGAGTCCTTTCCAGCTTTAAGTAAAATCAGGCTTCCGCCCGGATGATGAGGAACCCTGCCATCATCAAATAACATGAAACAAATTACTTCAATTCATGCATTTGTAAAAAACCTAGATTATTACAAGTCCAGTGTTGGTAAGCAGGTCCAGCAACAGTTCTAATTAGGAAGCCAAGCCAAGGATCCAGCCTACAAATTTAATTAATGGGACCTGCTGATAATTTTTGTAAACAGGTCCAGCCCACAATATTGGTCAGTTAAATCTCTAAATGGAAACCATGCTCTTAGTTAGAAAAAGATTGTCAATCATGAAGTTTTAGATGAGAACAATGACATAAAAAAGATGGATGCAGGTTCCCCACAAAATCAGAATTCAAAACTTTATAACTGCAAAAGCTTGAGAACTACGAAACCAATGATGTTAGTTGGAATAAGCTTTTGTTATGTCCATTGAATGTAGCTTGGGTGGTTGGGAGGAATGGTTGTTACCCTCCCCACCCAGGTTCAATTCCTTGTAAGTGACATGTGATGCCCTTAAATGGATCTATATGATGCTCTTGTTGTTGAGCCCCCTATATTCTGAAAATGCTTGGCCTCCCCATGTTCTCTCGCGGATTTCGGGGGGGTTTTCCGTGGACGTAGCTAGTACCAGTCTTCGGTGCCGTGAACCACATGTAAAAAAATAAGCTTTTGTTAAGAATTAAATGAGAGTAATGTTGCTAGTTAGGATAAGATTGTTAAAGTATTAGCTTCTTAATAAATAACTCACCTCAATGTCCAGCCTATATGAATGGGCTTGAACATCATGAGGGAACTTTTCGGAATGTGAGTTTTTTGGTGCTTCTTCAAAGAGTACAATGGCCAATCTGTCAGCAAGGCAACTGAAGGTTGGATTTCTTTCTGTCCAGTCAAGGTTTCCATTTAGCTTCTGGTGAGGAGAAATAGACGAATCTTGATGTGTAATTCTCATCTTCAATCACTAGACTGCCATTATTGTTTGCCTTAAAGTTGACTGCAATCTTATATTATTCTTATTTAAGAATTCAAGGTTGTTTTTGTTGCTGCTCATTTTTGTTGGAATTGCAGTCTTATTGGTTGAAAGTGAACAGACATTATTTCAAGGGCTCTAGGTTCATTACAATAGTATTAGAGCAGTTGTTCTTGCTATGGGTAGGAAGATTGACCAAGAACCCCCCATGGTTGAAGATCTGACTCCTGCCATGTCAAAACTTGCAAAAGGAATTAAATAAACAAAAGTTTGATCAGGGTGTAAGCACAAAAGAACACCACAGGACAGACCAGTTCAGTGACTAAAGGAGCTAAAGAGTATGCTAAGAGACCAGTGGGGCCAGGAAATAAGGAAAAGAAGCCCATGATTTCAAAGATGACATTGGTAGATGGAGGGCAACCCTGGAAGAAGAAAGCCTTGGGCAAGATAGTGACTCTATCAAAGAATTAATTAAAGCTTATGATGAAATCCCTAAACTTGTAAAGACTTGTAGGACATTGCAAGATTGCATAAGCCTTGGAATAATTGGTAGATTTCGCAGGCCAAGAGAGTCTAATTTCCAACAATACCCTACCCCATTTGTGACTAGTACGATTTATCGTTCCTTTCTCTCTCATATCACGTAGGTAACCACTCCACTAAGCAGAGGTAGAAGCATCTGCTGAAGAACCAGTTGACCCATCAGCGGCAAGGGCAGAACCCAGGGTAGCAGATTCGGTTCCTGATGATCCAGGTAAAGAGTCCGATGTTCCAATTTGATAACCATAGGCCAGTGAGAGATTCTGTTGACCGAGTGAAAGAAGCAGTAGATTCTGCAGTAGATCCAGTCGTTGTTTCAGCAGATTATGAAGTTGGTTCAGAAGTCGGTCCAGCCAAAGTAGTTGATGTTAGAGATGATGATTAAGAGTTTAGAGATCGAGAGCCTGATCCAGATTCATACCCAGTCCTTTCTGTTGATTCTAATGTTCGTGGTCGATATTATGGTCAATATTATGATTGTCAAGAGAAAGATCCATTTTGAGATCGTGATCCAAATTCTGATGTTTGTGCCCGTGATTCAGAGTAAGATTTTCTTGGTTGTGATGAAGATCCCGTGCCGCCGGCCTGCAGCATCTCTATAAGTAGCAGTTCGGGTTGGTTCAGCAGTAGATCTAGAAGTTGATCCAGTAGTTGATGCTGTCAATGAAATAGCTTTCATTTGCATAGTTCCATATCCTCCAGATCAGTAGCATAAAGAGCAAAGGTAGGCCTAACCAGGCGCAGTTACAGATCCAGATACGGTTGAAGCAGTCGGTGAAGCTGTAGCAGTTGTTTATTACAAAGAAGTTTTTCCATCAGCACCACCAGCAGTAAAAGAACCAGCAGCTAGGGCATAAGCATCGGCATCAAAGGCAAAGAAGGCAGAGGCTAGGGTAAAGTAAGCTAAGGCGTACGGAGCAAAGGAAGGAGCAGATGCAGGTGACCCAGTTGAAGATACATAGCCAGTCGTAGAGAGAGATAGAGATCCAGTTGATGGTACTAGTGATCCAATTGTTTACCCAGATCTACCAATCTTAGTTTACCCGGTTCCAGCCGTTGATTAAGTCACTTCAGCGGATGGGTCAGATGCCAATAACCTTCCATGCCCATAGGTAGAGAAAGAAACTCTTATGCTACGTCCATCGTCCATCTCGTGCTGCTTCATCTGCTCCTGGAAATGGATATGGAACTGAGCGAAGGTCTAAGTATATATTTTCTCTACACTGAACCTGGTTATGGCTCTGTTCTAATGGTTATCGTTCTGATCTATATACGTATATAGTAGTCTGTTGCTTACTCTACTGCTGCTGGGTCTTGATCTCGAACAGGGCAAAGGGGTGAGTAAGCGAACCTCACCTAGTGGCAACAAATCTCGCCGAAGCTATGACTGTTACTTGCTCTGGAACGGGCTATGACTATCTTACTGGGTCTCTATCTGGATCTTCACCACCTGGAACCGGAACTTCTGCTAGCTAAGGAGATGATGGAACAGGTAGGGATGCTAGGAAAGAAGCTACTTCTGTCTATGCTGCTGGCTCTGCTACTGTTGATAGATCGACTGAACCACCTGTATCATCTGCTTCATCAACGAGAAAATCTAAAGAATAATCTACTGAACCAACCAGGATCAACAGAATCAACTGATGCACCTGTCCTTGCATATGCCTTTGCATCTGGATCTGGACCAACAACAGGATCAACTTCTAGCTATCTCTGAGTGGTTTAAGTGTGTCTGACCTGTGTTGTATGGATAGTTGAAGGCAAGGCTATCCCTTCGATAATGTTCTAGGGAGTGATAGCTATCTATCTGCGTGATCCTTACCAAGGGAGGGTACCTAGACCAGAGATGGGATAGTTTCTGTGCATCCTCCCAAGGTGTTGATTAACTCTTTGTGAAAGTTGGTTTGGTTCCAATGTGGAGGTCTGCTTCTTTCGTGTGTGTGGAGTGGATTATTGCATTGTACTGCCATCGTTATGTTGTGCTCGTTGTGGTTAGGAGCGAAACTAACGACGGGAGTCATGATAAGATCGGAGCATGCCAAAAGGACCGATCACATGCTCACTTCACTAAGTAACTTAGCCTTATGGGAGCAATCCCAAAACCTGATAAAACACCTATAACTTATTAGGTTAAGCCCAAAACTGGGAGCAGCAATCGAACAACAGGGGTTATCGGAACCTTACAACTCGAAGCGAATGAGGAAGATTGTTACATTGGACATAAAAGAAAAACTGACGGAAGATTTAGGAATGGAACAAGGCAACTCACTTATATCCACTCATAAACTTCACACTCTATAGGCACTTATGAATGCTCTTTAAGGTCTGAATCTGGATCATGGACTGGAACTACTTTTTAGCCAGTATGCTTGAACTAGTCAAACTAGTAGGTATGAAATTGGATCAAGATAAACTAGGACTGAAACGAATGCTGGAACTGGTTCAGCTACCCTTTCCCCTGTCTTTCTTCCTGGTGCTCCCTATGATGGCGATTAATCAACTTAACCTGGGACTGTATCTGTATTTGGTGCTGGAGCGGATAGGTAAACGAATGGAATAGCTAAGCTTTGGTGCTGCTTCCTCCGCTGGTTATGAGACTAGTGATACTTCTACTTATGGGTAAACTATTCGATATGGATCCAAAACTTAGGGTTATGGCTTTACTCGGTCAATAAAGTCCACAGGCTCTGCCTTTACCTATCGAATAGGAAGGAATGCATAGCGAAGTGGTAGATCTGCGACTATAAATGGCTATGCTCCTAGCTCTGACTTTGCTGCTTCAACCGCTTATGCTTATGGTAGGATTGACTATGCTGCTTTCACTCGGTAAATTGGTACTTCCACCCCATCAATTGGCCCCGCACCTGTATCTTCATATGGATATCCTACTAGGTCTTTGTGTAAACCAGGAACATCGAAAGCTCTCTTTTATCGGTGTGAAGCTACCTTTGTATATACGAAGCTATTTCTGGTCCCAACCTCCATGGCGTAGGGGGCTATTTTTATGGCTGCTGCAACCTTCACATTCCGCTATTCTTTCATACAGTACGGATAGACACCTAAGTGAGACATCACATCGGAGCCAGGCATACACCTTATGTGCATACTCCCTATGCCAGCGAGACAGGGCTTATACCAAGCATCTACTAGAAAAGTTTCAATCGTGGATTCTTCCTTATATACCATTACGCAGGGAGGGTTCGACCCACCTTCGTCACACCTATGGCAATCACATGCACATTTAGCATGGCTATATTTTCATTTTTAACATAGGACATAAAATAGTAGATATTTGGACACACCCACTACTGGCCGTATGACATCTTTACAAATAAAAAACTCATGCAATGGACTGAATGAGTGTCATGGAGGCGATCCATTAAGGAAAGGATTAAGAGACCTAATGGAGGGGGCTTGGTGCTGGTTATTAATAAGCAGGTTAACTAGTGCTGCTTCGTTCATGGTTTTATACTGTCCCAGGCGTAGACCACACCAATCCATCCCGAACAGTCTGCGGTGACGAGACTGTAGGGGGCAGACGACGGCCAGAATGAGAATGCCTCTTATTCCTAGCTTCTTCCCCATACATATTCATGCATCCTTTCCCACTCCACACTACGCAAGACCTGCACTCGCTTATCTTATAGCGGGAAACTCGCCTCTTCTTTCGGTTGGGACTGACTCCTGGGTGGAGACGGGGTAGCTCAGAGGATTAGAGCACATGGAGGTGGCGGTCTGCTGTGAACTGCCTACTTGACTTGGGCCTCTTCTCGTACTTATGTTTATGGGTTGATAGTGACCAAAACCCATGGCTACTCTCTATCAATTGAAATAGCTCACCGAATATAGGTTTTCAACCCGAAATCATCGGATGTTCATGAAAACATCCAACCTAACCTACCTCCTACTGACTCTTTGAACCCTACCTCATGTCTGTACCATAGCGAGGCTGGAGGACCTCGTGCTGCTAGTTCTTACGCTGGAAGATGCACGCTGGAAGCTGGCTAGTTCGATAGTTGGTTGGGTTGTAGAAAGGGCAATGTCGGGTCCCTGTCATACTTAGCAGGAAGTATTCCCTTTCTGTACTTACTTTTCAGGACCTTACTTTGAACCCGGTCAAGTACCCTTAGAATACCTTACTTGAACATGAATGGACCGCCCTATGCCTTATGGATGGATAGTTCAAAGTAGTAATGGGTTTAAAAATAAATGGAGATGCTTAATGTTCTTCTTAATTAACCCCCATGCCGTTGCCTTCCCTTCGTAGAGTCCCACACCACATCTTACCTACCTTAGAAGCGCTCAAGTCACTTTGCATGTGCAGAGAAGGGAAGGCATAGGTAGCGAGTTTGGGAAGATATGAAAGGTAAACCCTGAGGCGGTCGTATTCCCTTGCTTATTTCCCCCATCCCACCCATAAAGAAAGGGTCAAGTAGTGCCCCCCCGTCCTTCCCTTATTGGAGCCGTACTTAGCAGTATTCCTTTCCTGTAACGAACTACTGCAACCCTGATGAGCTGAGTTGTTGCTTTCCTGCCCATAACGAAGTCGTTTTCCTCTTCCTGTAACGAAGTCCCTACACTGCCATAGAGTGCTACAGCCCGACGGCCTTGCATGTGAAGACCCTGATTCGCCCTATCAATTACTTATTGATCACCCCCGAGCAGGCAGGGGAGGATACACCACTCACCAGGATCTCCTTACTGCTACGTGTTCGGGTCTTCGTAGTAGCCCTCCATTATGGTAAGCTTATTCCCCTTTCTTTCCAATAATGAATCGGAGCTGGGTTCAGTCGCTCTACTTCTGCCCTCACTCCACCCGCTGGTAAACTCCCTAGAGCTCATCCTTTGTCCATCCCAAACACCCACCCACTTACTTTCGAACCATGGATACTATCTATCCATAGAGACACTTGTCTCGTTCACCCTTCCTTCCTTCAATGCTAGTGGTAATCTTTATGGAGGTCATTTTGCTTTAATGGGTTTTGTTATCGCACGGTTTGTAGGAAAGGTCCAAGAGCTTGAGTCAGGGCTTGAAACCGGCGTAACAGGAGCTTCCCCACCCACTGTCACCTCGATGGGGAGCTCTTTCTATTTAG
>JZKD02S1672730.1:1070683-1084717 GCA_000966675.3 Picea glauca
ATGGGTCCTCCAGGACCATGCTCAAGTCGCTCCTGCTCTCGGTACTCCATGTCTAGGACCATGTGGGCCTCGAGACATGATCTCCTAGTTATCCCTAGATATCGAGGATAACAGGTTTATATAACCAGGAAGGAATAACGGGTGGGCAGACAACCCGCGTGTTTCAAATTAGTAAGGTAAGGAGTGCGAATGAATTTCTTTTGTGGTCTAAGATCATGACTCTCGTGGACATGTATATGGCGACTCACGCCACAATCACATATATAATTAACCCCCCCAACTGAATTGAAGAAAGTAAATCAAGTGACTTGGTCTATACTATAAGAGGGAAGGACCGGTATAACCATAGCCACCGGGGTGGTATTCTTAATCAATTCGAAATACGAGTTTCTAGAATCAACTACGATCGTGATAGAAATTAGAAGGGCGAGGTTGGGCATCCCTTCGCATAGCTCTTTGAGGGGCCAACCCCAAAGAAAGAAATGAAAAGAATAAGAAAGCCTTCCCTTCGCTATGCTCAAGAACCTACCCCCGACTCTCCCTCTCAGTCGAGTGCATAAATGACCTCGACCAACAGGCGGGAGAGGAACTCAACCGACTACTGGTATGATTGTTGCAGATTCTAATTCCTACTCCTGAAAGCTACCGCTACCCACTTCATGGAGGCCTTTTGGTAATGCCCACTTCATGTTCATGAAGGGGATTGGAACAAAACGAGATACAGATCAGGATCCATCCAGATAAGGAGGGAGATCGGAGGAATAAGGCTATCTATCCACCACAGGAGGAGGAAGGGGATCCGGCTACTGGTATGATTGTTGGGGATTCTAATTCCTACTCCTGAAAGCTACCGCTACCCACTTCATGGAGGCCTTTTGGTAATGCCCACTTCATGTTCATGAAGGGGATTGGAACAAAACGAGATACAGACGAGGATCCATCCAGATAAGGAGGGAGATCGGAGGAATAAGGCTATCTATCCACCACAGGAGGAGGGCAGGGATCCGGCTATCTATCACCATAGAAGGAGGGAGCTAAACTAAAGGCTCCCTTTGGCCGAACACAGAGGAAGACCTATCTGGCTGGCTGGTTGGGCTGGTTCTGAGCTTTCTAAAGAAAATGAAGCCCACCAAGCCCGTTCACCCCTCCAGCTGGGCTTAGGGAATCTTTTTCACCTTTGAGTCCATAGGTGCCCCTCTAAGCTAAACGGCTTAGGCCACTTGAAGGAGATCCACCACAGACAGACGATTTACACCGTGTAACTAGGGTGTAACTTACTCAGACGGTTCGTTAGCCTACCACGATGTCACTAGCCTACCCTACATGATGATGTAACTACATGGACTAATAGCCTACCCTTTCAAAGGAAAGGCATGTCTTGTAAGAAATATTGTAAGGACCTTCCAAAGTCATGTATCATAAAGTCCTTTCTAAGGCATGTCATGTCCTGACCTGCCATTCAAAACCTTATTTCAAAGTGCTTTAAAAGGCATGTCTTGTAAGGTGTATGGTAAGGATTGATTACTTCACTATTCTTTGTTAAGTCTTTCCTTGTTAGGTATGCTTTATGTCTTTGTCAAGACCTTTTACTTAATCTAAGACGATCCCTTACTTAATCTCTACTAATAAGGTGGGCCTTTACTTCTTCATCTAAGGACCTTACTTAATCAATCTCAGGAGCTTACGTCATCTCTTAAGGTAAGGCTACCTTTCAGCAACCATAATTAATTACGTGATTGAAGCTCCTACGGACGAAATCAAATAGAGATAGGTTTTCATACAGAGTCAATTGAGGGCCTTTCCTTGGTCGTTGTCGTAGTATGCTTGGTTGGGGTTGAGATCACGTCAATTGAGAATGGGAGCTAGGCCAGAATCGTCACAAACCTACCAATAACCACGATCCCCACCAACCCTCCGGAGGTGGCTAGCAGGCTTTGGGGGAAGAAATAAAAATAAGTGAGTTCAGGCTTTGGGGGAAGAAATATAAGGATGAGTTGGGCGAGGGATATATTGATATTGAACTACCTTTTGGGGAGCATTTACGGAGAGATTGATTGGGGAGCGTTAGCAGGGATAGATACGCAGAGGAGATCTTATTATAGGTCCCTTCAGGGAATGAGCGCGGGAAGCGAAGCTGGCTTGCTTGCCGGGTGGGTCGCCAATAAGTAAAATGAATGTTCTCTCTTGCAAAGCAATCCTACCTGCGGGGATGGGGAACAGACCAGGACTCACTGTGAGAGTGTAAGCCAGCGGGATGGGGACAGACCATGACGAACCGCAACCCAGCAGGATACCTCGGGGGAAAGAACCTAACTCCCTTTCTACCGGCCCTGTTGACACTTTCTACCGAGCTTGACACTCCATCCTTACTGGTTGACTTCAAAAACATTCACAGGGACGTTTCACTTTCACAGAATTTAAGAGCCTTTCTCTCTCTGAACCGGGCACATTGCATACGTACGAAGCCTTACGTTGAACACCTTACGCGATCTCGATATTACTTACAATATTGATTACAAGAGAGAGATCAGCAGCATGAAAGAAAAGAAAAAGAAACCCTGAGCAACACCCCTATATCTATCTATCTCTAGCCCCTCAAAGGACGAAGTGACTTGCAAAAGGGCGTAACCAACCCCAGGATTTCGCCCTGCTATGAAGCCCCTGCTATGCAACCTGTGCCTATTATTATTTCCCTCTGCTATGAAGGAAGGAGCCAGCCTACTATGAAGCCCCCTATCTGCTATTATTTCCCCCTGCTATGAAGGAAGGAGCCAGCCTGCTATGAAGCCCCATGCCTGCTTACTATGTCAGGAATAGAACCACTTGAGAAGCGCTCTAGTAAGGGAGTTATGGATTGATAAGCAAGCAGAGCTCTCGAATAAGAAGTTGTCTTTCCATCCATACTCATTCTGGACAAGTTTTGTGAGAAGGAGAAGGGAGTTGACAATCATATCCTAAACAAGACCACGTCGGAGAGGAACTATTGAGTATTCGTGGAGGAGAGTGTGCAAACTTACTTCCAGTGTTCTTAATCCTGATCAAAGGGCCGAAGAATGAAACCACATCAATCATATATGATGCCAATCTCCTTCTCACTACATGAAAAACCTAGGTGCATCTCAGTGGAAGGATAGGATGTCGTCAAGCATCCACGATGTCGATGCCGATGGAAACAACTCTGATTGGTCGGGAATGGGTTTAAGGATATCCCTGGGGATACCCTTTCTTTTAAGTGATACCTATATCTTTTTGCTTAAAGCCCTCGGTCGGTACACCCCACCCATATGGGATGGGATCGACCTCGCCCTGGGTAAGGGTGGGTTTTGGGCTTGGGTTACTAAAGTATACCAATGATATGCCACCCGAGTTCAATATGTTATGTATTAATCCCCCTGCAGTATGGCCCCACCACCCTGGGGGCCAGATCGATTGATGAAGAACGATATCAATCAATATAGATAGGAAATCCACTATGCTTGCAACACTGTAAGGCGGCTCATCTTCCGAACACCTATTGACAAACGAGGATGAATGATCGGCCACAATTCATGGGAATGTTTCATGCGTTTCTCGATGAATGAATCAGTTTCTCTCGAATTCATGCCCGGTCGATCTGTGGTTGTAATCCGTCGATCAATTAAAATGAATAAGCTCTTGGTAATTCAGTATTAGCAAGCAGCCAATCAGATAGTTGGTTGACCAACCGGACAAACATACCTAATTAGTTATTAGTTGGTAAAGCAAGCGCCCTTCGGGCCCTACCTAACCTAGTTCTTGCTCCCAAATCATTTGCCCTACTACGGCCTAGTTCTTGTTCGACGATGAACCCGGACAGACTTCAGACACGCGCGGTCGAACCCCCTGGTACACCACGAATAATTAATGAGCAACCATATATGTAGTAGCCGAGGATGAAGCAGACCCAAAGGACATACCTAAATGCATTGATGTGTGTAGAGCCCATCCTAGTAATGATGAAGTGGAACAATGAAGCATTAAGTAGAACAACCTAGGATGAAGAATGAGGTCATACCAACCTATATCAACCCGTATCGACCCAGCAGGCACAACAAAGTAATACCCACCTCAATCTGTTCATTAGCTTCCTTTATCCATCAACTAGAATATGAATACTTAAACTCGAACACTCTAATCAGCGAGATACCAGCATACAATCCAATGGCACACAGCTTTTTCTCTGTGCGTTGCTACCCGCATACCTCACTGTTTTTGGTCCGATCTTGATCTCCTTTCTCCCTTCCCGATTCTCCCTCCCCCAAAAGGGATGGGGATAAGATAGTGAGTTCTATCATGCGTTGACTGAACCAACCAACCCAGATAGATCTCTGTGACAATCCCCTTCGGCCAAAGGGGGACCAACCTTCATGGATCTCCTTCTACGGTGCCAAATAAGATAGTCGGATGGATCCCGGTAAATCTAAACTAGTTGTGGTGGATCGACTTTTCCTTAATGACGACCAAGCTTAACTTTCTCTCTATAGGAACCATGATCTTCAAAGGCCACCCTTTCACTATTTAAATTACCATCTACTCCCGATAGGCCACCTTTACAGAGGAGAATTTACCACATGTCGCCCTCTCTTTTTTGGGGGCCCTGTAAGGAATCGATAAGTACTCAAGCCCCAAAAGAAGATAGAAAGCTATCTTTGTAACCTCACTTTAAATGGGTCCCACAACCCAAAATAAGTGAGCCCGGGTTCGTAAACTCACCCCCCTCGCTTCCAAGTTATGAAATGTAAATATTCCAGGCATATGGCCAGTTTATGAAAGTCGAATTTACCAGTTAAGTTATAAGCCAGGTGCAAGGATCATGCATCCAATTCAGATAGATGTTGCATCATGGAAACACAAGAGTGCATCGTTGATAAAAGCGAAGAACACTGTACCCCAAGCTAAACCGAAGCGACGGACGTTGACCGACCGAAGGGGGATAACGGTGTAGGGGAATGCACGGGACAATTCATTCATTGGCTTGCCTTTGGATTGACTTGGATTGGCCATGGAAGACGGCACATATTTACTTTGGATGGCCTGGGAACGATTGATTCCCCAGACCCCACTTCAACGTGCCTGGTTCATTAATAGCCTATACAGTTAGGGGCGAAAACCAAACCCCCAAACAAGATATATGTTCCCATTAGTTATACTGCAGGAATCACAAGTTCAACCATCAGACCCAACCAACAACTTCATTTTTATGTTATCGGGGCAGAAGCATGCATCACAGGTTTTCTATCAATTCATAAGGTAGAAACATCCGACAATTAGGAGGTTAGAATTCATGTTCGCAAACATCAAATTTGACTCATGGGATTCTAACCTGTCACTCCCAATTTTACGCTAGGCTACATCACGGGATTTATTGGTGAATCAATAGGTGGTTTCATACCGATCTTCTATATGCGATATAACTACTGAATCTACCAAGATCATCCATAGTTGGCTAATCATATCCGTGCAATCGTAGTAACAAGCAGAACCGTACTGGGACAAGGAAAATCCAGTCCATCGTCTCAAGCACGCACATATTGCCAATGGTCTACCTTAGGCGAATCGTACACCATTCATGAAAGTGGAACAACACCACCGTAAGGGGCAGGCCAATCCAGTCATAGCTACTCGGCATAAGAAAGGGGGCCATGAAACGGATAGGGAATTGTTGCTCAATTTAGAACTGTATATGCAACTCGAGAATCTGAAATGGGCTCTAGAACCACGGATGGGACAAGAACTGAAACTGGTAGCTCTGAGACAGGCGTTGCTTGAACTTGATCTATAATTGTTGGATACACAAAGAAAGGCCATGCCAAGTATAGGGCATAAGCTAAAGAATCTGCGGTTCAAATTCGATCAGGGTTCCGTAGTGTGGTGCCTAGAATTTGTTGGTTTGTTTGCTCATCCGTTGATAGAGGAAACAGAGAGAGATGCTTAACCTATAGCTTCATCTCCATATCCAATGCCTGTTAACTGCGTTTACCCAAATCCATAGCCACCAGCACCAATACCTGTTGTTGCATTTGACCGAATGAAAGCACCAGTAGCATCCCCAGGACCAGTAACAAAGCTATCAGCTAGAAGGGAAGGACTCGATCCACCAACAGCATAAGATCCAGTTGAACGAGTGAAAGCACCTATTGAAGAACCCATTTATCCATTAAGTTATTCATCCTAAGTAGCAGCACAAGCGGCAGTTCTTGGCCCACTAGTAGTAGTTCCTTACGACCCAGTCATAGCAATTCCTTACCCAGCAGTAGTTACATACCCAGGAATTGTTCCAGGTCTAGCAGAGATAGTAGTACCACCAGCAGCAATAGAAGAGCTAGCAATAGAACTAGCAACAGGAGCATAGACTATAAGGCCAGATCCATATTGAGATGCAGAGCCAATTCCATTCATAGGAGAGCCAAGCCCAGTCGAAGAAGCAGTTGATTCGAGATCAGAATCGAAGCAAGCAGCATATCTAGTTCCAGATCCTAATCCAGTAAATGACCATTCAGTAGCAGTTGAACCAGTCCCAGGTGAAGCAGAACTAGTTTAAGAGTTAGTTATTGCCATTATTATATTCAGTCTTTGTTTCAGTAGCTGATTCAGTTGAAACGCTTGAGTTAATCTACCAGTTTAAGTTGAAGCATCACCCACACTAGCTGAAGCAGTTTCAGTTCTACCCGTGAAAGATCCAATTTCATATTAAAATCCTCCGGTCAATGATCCCAGACCAACAATAGAGCGAGTAGATTCATCAGTACTTAGTCTAGATTAAACAGAGGAAGCAAGGGATAACGCAGAGGCCAGGGGGGGTAAAGGCAATGGTAGCATCAAAGACAAAGGTGGAGGTACTACCTGTTGTTTTACCCACACAAGCAAAAGCAATAGCTCTAGGTCGAGAGCGATACCCAGTAGCAAAGCCAGAGGCGTTGGGAAGGCATGTTCCGGATCCTTCGGTCGTAGAGCTAGCTATAGGTTTTAGACCTAGTAGCAAAGAAGGGCGTGAATCACCTGCCCGCCCCAATAAACGCTGCAATTAAGAGAATAGGAACATTTGGACTTTCAATCACGCTAAATAAGAGAACCATCGCCGAGCAGCAAAACCTTATTATTATATAAAAACGCGATATTTTAGTTTCAGCGGATTGAAGGAGTATGCCTCGGGGCTCTATCTACATTCCAAAGGCACCGAGGTATGTATATGCAGCAGATCCAGCGAACCTAGTTTCCCTATAAACAACGGAACCTTTTCTAGTTGGAGCAAAGACAGTAGCAGTAGATCGATATCCCGCACCTATGGCAAAGTTGTGGGTCGGATAATTAGAGATCGAGATCGAGAAACACGCAGGCGTAGATCGAGTAGCACGGGCTACCATCATTCACTACCACCTCGCTAAGTATACCTTCAAGTTACAAAGCCAATTCCATTTCGAGCATACCTTTTGGAATTGAAACCAAAAGCATCCCTAAGCAATATTTTAGTTTCGGCAGATCGAGATAGAAATTTAATGCCAGAAGTTGATTCAAATATATATATACAATGCGCCTTTTGTCCCCAATGGCGGGATAGAGCAGGCATTACCTAATATCGTGGCTTATCTTCTTGGGTGTGCTATATAAATGGGGCAGGCACCAGGGGGGGCACCGAGGTATGGGAGATATAACAGTAGAGTGATCTCTCTCCATACTAATGCCTATACCGAACGAAGGGGCGCCGGAACATGAAAGGATGTTGGTTCCGCTTCTCAATCTCAATTTGAAATTGTTCACTTCCCAAGGTATATTTTGCATAATGCTTTACCCCAGCCTCATTTTTGAGCTCTCATTGGACTGTCGGACTCTAATTAGCTGCAAATGGACCTTTATTACCCATAATTAAACTATAATTGACCCTAACCCCTAGTTGCACCTAATTATACACTAATTCTTATGGATACCCCCTATTAACCCCTAATTACCTCATAATTGACCCCTAATTAAACTATAATTGACCCTAACCCCTAGTTGCACCTAATTATACACTAATTCTTATGGACACCCCCTATTAACCCCTAATTACCTCATAATTGACCCCTAATTTACCACTAATTACCCCTAAATGACCCATGATTACTACTAGTTAACCCCTAATTATCCCATATTAACCCATAATTACCCACTAATTACCCCCAATCAACCCCTAAATGACCCCTAGGGTTGGCAGGTGTGGGGAGGAGTCATAATTCACTTTGAGGGAAATAAAGAAACAAAAAATGGTTTGGGCATTGGGACTTCCATGAATAATGAAGCAGAGGCTTTTTCCCTTTTTAAAGGCCTCTTTCTCTTTCTCTTAAGGGCTCAAGGTATTTGTATGGTGATGTGGTTGGAGACTCTGCGGTCATTATCGGAGCGGTTCATCATCACTGTCGCTCATCACAATTAAACTTAGCTCAATTGAGGCAAAGGATTCTTCAAGAATCTAAGGATTTAGAAAAACTGGAATTCCATCATGTTCTACAACATCATAATTCATTATCAAATGAGCAAGCGTTTGATCTAGTTTCAGTTTTGGTGTTTATGTTGTAAATGGGGGGGGGGGGACCTCCATCCAACTCTCCCTATGATGAGATTATTGTTTTTATGGGGCCCACATCACTCCCCGTCATGGTAATTAATTCAAGTTCTATGCGATGGATATTTATTAACTAGCAGAATATTAATCTTGGATATCCCTCACACTTGTGCAAATAGTTATGGGGAGCAAGATTAAGGAGTGTAGGCTTATTGTGATGTAAAACCATCCTATTATGATATTATTGGGTCTGTTGCTAGTCTCTGCTCTAGAATAAGGGATTTTGGGCTCACAGTTTGGTTCTCTGTTGGGTCAAGGAGGGTGTTATTCCCCTCAGGCTCATTGTTTGGGTCTCCTCTACCTCCTTGAATGTAGGATTTCTTATTCATTCTATGTCCTTTTGGAGTCCAGCCTGCGGTCCTCGAGCATAATATCCCCACATAGGTAGTTATCATGGCTCATTGTCACTGTAACAATGGGTGTTGCACTCTGTGCGATGTTGGAAAGCTAAAGAAAGGTCTAAAGCTATGCACCTGGGACGTGGCTGAAGATCAATGTAGTGTCATCAACTACAATATTCATTGGGATTGATGGCAATCAGAATTCGAGAAGAAGGTCAAGAAAAACAATGAAGCAAAGGACTCTTTTGCCATAGACACAGCACGGCATATGGTGGAAAAGTGGGAAAGGCGGAAGGAGCTTAATCCATTCATGGTTGTCCAATTTAGAAAAGATGTGGAGGTATTAGTCTAGCTTGGTTCATTACAGCAGCTTGTGGGGTGAATTGTGGCCCACCTCGGTATTCCTTATTTTTGTGGTGAAATCTTCTTCCCTTGCAGATTATTCTTCCTTAGTGGAGCCCTGATGGAAATTTTGTGTCCACAAAGGGACTCCAATAACTCTCCAGGCTAGAATAGGATAGAAGTAACAATCATCTCGCTATTGTATCTGCTAATCCAAATCATTGGGTAGCTGAATGAAATGAAGCAAAGGGGCATTTGCAAGAAGCAACTCGTCATGGGCCTAAACACTAGTTTTTTTTCTATTCATGTTGTTGTCCCTCAGGTTGCTCCCCCTCTAGCAAGGATACTAAAGGCCAGGCCACAATGTGTAGGAAACACCTCTGCCACTCTAGGCCTTGAGCCAGTTCTCGGGCTAGAGAAGGGGTACCATCTACTTCCCTAAGGTGACTATCCTTGTCTGTCACCCGAAGACAACCCTATATTCTTTGATTCTCCGACTGGTTTTGTTGTAGGGACTGGTGGTGCACATGGGATTAGTCCATGTAACCCTAGTAAGGATGGACGTTGCTATGGTTTCTAGTGACCAAGGAAACAAACTCTCTAGAACTACCAGGCATAGAATCCTCTAGTTGGTGAGTCAAAAAGTAAGCCAATCTGTCCACCCTCAACAGTGTCGCCCCAGACCTCAAATCTGCTCATGGTGAAATTGAAATCACCATTTGTCCTTGTAAGGTCCATACACATTCATAAAAGTAAGAGGTTGTCCCAGACTTTTACTGTAGAATTTTATGCATAGACCTGAAACCACAGCATAAAAGTTCATTATATTTCAACTCGACTTTCAGCCTATGATGATACCCCCTGAAAGTCTAAACGATTCAGTTAAAGTAAAATCTCAACCCTTTAAGTGCTTCCTTAACAATGAAAATGGGGAAAAAACCCCAC
This sequence comes from Picea glauca, assembly GCA_000966675.3. Lineage (NCBI taxonomy): Eukaryota > Viridiplantae > Streptophyta > Pinopsida > Pinales > Pinaceae > Picea > Picea glauca. Next base: position 1,080,929 of record JZKD02S1672730.1, read on the forward strand.
TCATAGTCTCTTGCAAAAGCATGATATCCGGCTTCTCCACCTCAACAATTCTGGTCAGGGCAAGTCACTTATTAAGACTATCCAGACCCCTACTATTCACGAAAATAAGCTTCATTTAAAAACACTCCTATGGGGTTGACCTGCTCTAAGAGCTCCTGTAATTGGACATTCTTTTCCTTGCTGGATCTTCTTTACAACCTTCTCCTGGGCATGGTGCAGAAAGTCTTTTATCAAAATATAACTTTCCCGAAGATTCCTAATCGAGTAAGCCCCTAAACGACCAGAAACCAACCCACCTGGGAGACCCTCACCCTTCTTTTACATAAATTGATAATAATTCCCCCCCCTTATAAAGATCTCCACTAGGTCCAACCCCTAGACCCATACTATCCCCTTCCGAAGCAGCAAAATAATATATGATCTATGAGGTTATTGAGACGCCTAGGGACATGTATGAATATAATGGATTGAAATTGTCTAACCATTTGTCTAACTCGCAAGTATTTCCTAAAGAGGCAAGGATCGCACACTTGATAACAGTTATTCAACTGTGTGAGCAACTGGGAATCGAGGTAAACACGAAGGTCTCAGATGTTAAAAGCAAGGGCATAGGAAAACAAACCAAGGATGACATCGTATTCCACTTGATTATTGGTAGCGACACCAACACACACACCACTGACATGGATGAGTGTATAAGAGGGGGGATAAAGGGCCCAAGCCACTAAAGCCAGGTGTCGAGTATATCAACTCACGCCATCGGCAAAACCAACGTATCATAGGGGGTGACGATCCATCTGTAACACGAATAAAAAATAAAACCATAAGGCCCAGCAATAAATGCAACCTAATGCAAACTAGAGATGCAAAAACAAAATGCAAGAAAAGGGGCACATCCTAAGGGTAGAATTTATTAAGGTACAACCCGAGGGTTCTTTAGAAGCTCGCCATCAAGACCAGCTAAGATATATGCCCCCTTACCCAAACATTGTTTGATGACATAAGGGCTTTGCCATAAAAACTCAAACTTTCCCCGCCCTAATGAATCATGGGCTTGGTCGTAAACCAAGACCAGATCCCCTTTGTGAAAGTTGTGAGGGTGGACATGACGATCGTAATGGGATTTGGAGCATTTCTTGGTAGCCTTGTTGTGTTTAAGAGCTACACGACAATCTTCATCACCCTGTTCCAGGGATAACAATCATTGTTCGAGAGGGGAGGTGTTAAGTAAAAGTTTGACGGCAACGTGTCAGGGGGGAATTTCGCACTCGATAGGCAAAACTGCTTCTATGTCGTAAACCAAATGGAAAGGGGTAAAACCGGTAGCAGTCTTTACTAATGTCCAATAGGCCCATAAAGCAGGGAAGAGCATGTGATGCCAATTGAATTTATGCTTATCTACTGTCTATTGGAGCATAGTTTTGATGATTTTATTGATGGCCTCAACTTGACCATTCCCCTGCGGATAGTATGAGGATGAATACTAGTGCTCAAATAAAAAATGTGTGGCTAGCTCACGCCAAACCACATCTTTGAAATGAGAACCATGATAATAAACCATCTATTTTGGGACACCAAACCGAGTAATGACATGGTTAAAGAAAAAATGAGTTGTGGTGGCTACCATGTTATTGAACGTCGGCATAACTTCCACCCACTTAGTAAAATAGTCGACAACGACAATGATGTATTTATGGCCACCGGCCGACAGGCAGGATAAGGCCACTCATGTTCCAGCATACCCGAGTCACCTTCAACACATGCCGCATCCACCGGTACGGAACGTGAAGAAGGTACGAGCCGAGTGAGTGAGGCACTGAGGGTCTCCAATACCCAGTAGCCTTATGGTTGTCGATTCCGATAGTCCTCGGGTTTCCGATGTCGAGAGTGTCGATGTTGCTAGTCTTCTGGTTATCGATGTCAGTACTCGATACAGGTTTCAATCCAAGTGTTGATACACTTGATGCTTAGCTTTCTTTCTACTTGATTTTCTCTCACGTCCCAATACGAGTTGACATCTAAAGAGGGCCCCCTTTACATCGACCCTTGACCTCGAACTAGACCCAACTGTGGCCCTCGAAATCGACCTCGAACTAGACCAAACCGTGGCCCTCGAAATCGACCTCGAACTAGACCCCTTACCCTCCACCTAGACCCTTGACCCCTCGACCCCAGACCTCGAACCCACCATGGCCCTCAATCCTCACATAGCCAACGGGTACACACGGATACGGATAAGGACACCCCACATTGCAAGTCATACCCAGACTCAAGATAGAAGGAATTGCTCACGGACCAATAGGTGCCATCCATCCAGAGAAGAGAAATTAGCTTTCTTTATACCTTGAAGTTATCTCATGTCCCGATATGAGTTAAAATACACAGAGAAGGCCCTCACCTCAATCCTCAACCCTACACCTTGACCCTTGAATATAGAACCTTACCCACGGAACACAAGGTTACTTCCTGCTGGCCTGGGATACTCAGCTTAGATACTTGACTAGAGACAGGAAGAATAGTTGGTTACTTACGAGCATTTCGATTGAGACTGATTGGATTTAGAATTGATTAGTCTTCTGATGGATGATTTTGGCCGGAAGGAGCGGCCAGAGGTGACTTATTAGTCTTCTGAGAGGGGTGCACAAAAGCATGGCGGCCAACAGACAGACATGTTGACGGGAAGGCTTTGATTGATTGAATTGATTGATCAACTTGAATACATCTTCCGAGATAAACGTTCCCAACAACAACAGACTCAACTTCCAAGAGAGGCATTGATCGATTGGATTGGATTTTCTCAACTGATTAGTCTGTTGATAATGTTGGCCGGAAGGAGCAGCCAAAGGCGACTTATTAGGCTTCCAAGAGGAGCGCTCACGGAACAACGAATGAGGACTAGGAGAGAGACCTCACTGTAGCAGCAAGAAATCCAACCTCCACGGAAACACAGCCCTTGAACCTCGAACCTTACCCCCGAAAAACACGCGGGACCACATGGCCTTGGATACTTGGATTCCCTACTCGGCTTGGATCCTGGGCTTGGATACCTTGATACTCGGCTTGGATCTTGGGCTTGGATACCTTGATACTCGGCTTGATTACTAAACTAGGATAATCAGCTTGGCTTAACGCTTCGAAACATTGTAGGAATGATCATGCATTACTTATGTTGATACGCAATGAGAGGATCCCACTACTAATGAATGAATGATGGTGCAACAACAGAAGTTGTTGAGTCGATTGTTGTATAATCACGTATACAATGCAAGCTGAGAAACTAACCCATCTTCTCGAATAGGTGTTACCACAAACAACCGCCCAATGTTGCCAGAGCGCGGAGCGAAGCGGGAGCGTTTTTAGGAAGCGAAGCGTCGGGAGCGTCATTTTCAAAAAATCCTCGAGAGCGAAGCCTCCCGGGAGAGTCTATTTTATATATATATATATATATATATATATATATATATATATATATATATATATATATATATATATATATATATATATATATATATATATATTGCTTTGATATTAAAAAAACATGCAGAAAGACAAATTAGCTGCAGAATGTATGAAAACATGCATATTTGTACATTGTAACATTAAAATGGCATCCATAGTAGTAAGTAGTAGTACATCAATGATTAATCATTCAAGCATCAACCATCTAGAATATGGCAATTACAAACTTACAAACCAACATACAAATTTTTAAGCCATATAATAGAAAGTAGACCATTAAGTTATGGAATGAAATCAATCATCTAGCAACTGTCAACAATAACATGAGTC
>JZKD02S1672730.1:1094004-1111320 GCA_000966675.3 Picea glauca
CTGCTCGATTGGAGGTTGCCCCCTCGAAGAGGCCCGTGAACATTGCTATCTGAATCAAGTGCTATTTCTGTTCAAGTGCTATTTTTGTTGCTATTTCGTATATCATTTATGTGTATTGTGAAGATTATGCTGGATATTTTACTGTTATTCTGTTATTTCTAGCATTTCGTTCCTGTTCTGCATATTTTATATATCTGGTATCTTGCAAGAACCTTTAGCTTCTTTATATATGTTTATTAGAGGTGGGTCACTCACTGGTTTGATATGTCGTTAGGCACTTTAACTCCCCAAGCCCTGCCTATTCATCATGATCTCAAGCCCTTTCCTCTAGTTAGAGTCTTTCCTTATTAGTTACTCATAGAATGGAGGTCCAACTTCACCTTCCTTCCATCTATAGCCTTATACGAAGGGATAATCCAGCTTTATACATCTTTAGCTTTAACAATGACCTTTCCTTTCTTACTTTTTCGACAAAGGAGATCAAGGTGCAGAGCCGCTCGACCAAAGTGAAAGGAAATAAACTCTGAGAATTTCCCCCATCTATCTATGACTATGACTCTCTCTCCCTCTGGATCCCAGTTGGCTGTGATAAATATGAGGGTTCTGAAACTTATCCCATTCTCGTAAAGTTCCATTCTTGTAATAGGGAGATATATGGACCAAGGTGGGAGCAACAAATATAGAGGCCACTACCTACCTTTGCTTATATCTAGTAAATAGATGGCTCTGTATCTCGATCTGCCTCTGTAGGTGCTTTACTTGGATTAGGTGGATAAGTGGCATAGGGGTCTGCTCTATCTAGATCTGTAGCATAGGGATCCTTTCCATGTATATTGGTGTCCCGTTCCAGAGAGCCATAGAGATTGGTAGCCTAGAGGGCGTAGGGAGCGTAGGGATTGTTAGGAGCATAGTGAGATCTTTTGCATAGTTATCTCATAGCCAAACCTATAGAGATCAGTTGCGCAGATGTGTTGATGGCTTACGGTGTTGCGCTTTCGATGATGTGGTCAGCATGCGCTTGGATTTGAAACAATGAGATCTACTACGGGTGCTAAAGCCACTTCTGATTCAATCTAGGCTACAACACGCAGATAGAGGTAGAAACTGAGGTGGAGACAAAGGAAAAGGACTTAACAACACAAAGGATACAACCCTCAACACTCATGGAAACCAAAGGTGGAAGTGCTTAAATTCTAAGGTAAACAAGACTCCGAATTGCCTGTTGGAAGATCATGAAAAAAATCATTTTGCTACTTCGTTGTTAAAGCATGAAGCATATGAGTGATGTGTCAGCTAGAATCAGATATGGGACAAAGAATTGTCCCTAGCATGGACACTAGAACCATTTTGTCTTTGAGTTCTTGAAGTTGCATGATTGAAAAAATCAAAATGATTACTTTGTTGATTCGATTAAGGTAAGACAAAGGGGTGATTCACTTGCAAAGTACATTTAAGGTTTTAGGAAGGTTTGAATTAGAGTAAGAAGCATAGATAAGAATGAGCTGAATGTTGTTTTCATTGATGGTTAGGATCTCAATGCAACAAAGATGGTTAGAGCCTTGAAACATCAGACTTTAGAGGAAGAAATGGAAGTGGATGAAACTTTCACCAAGGATTCCAGAGAATATTATAGAGGAAGGAATGATGGAAAGAAAGTCAAGATTGTCACTACAGCATAACTAGCATGAATCCATCTTAATCCAGGATCTATTAATACCCAAAGGGATCAAAAAAATCAAGGTGCAAACCTATTGCCACTTAAAAGATTCAAAGTTAAGATGGATCTATGCTAGATTATTTTTTGTTTTTATTTTTTATGTTATGGTAATAAATAAAAGGTCAGTTGTTTTTTCTACATTAGATGTTGGATGTCAATTTTTTTCCCATTTTATTTAGTAGTGTTATCACCCAATCTAACACCCTTGTGCAAAGCCTAACACAAGGTGCAAGACAAGTGTAACTATTGGAAGTACTTGCCACTGTCACCTTAGAAACTACTTCCCTTGTTTTAGTGAAGGATGAAATCCAACAGAAGGGAGGTTTACCTACCAACCTCAAGGAATCCTATAGCAAGATTCAATCAAGTCTAAGGCCTCCTATCTTGGTTACTCAATTATACCACCACTTAGATCAAGGTTCAAGGTAAAAGCAAGGTGGTTAAGTAAAGCAATCCCAGATTTGTGTGTGAGGTGTTCGAAGACAATAAATGATAACTACCAAGTCGAATAAGTCAAGTAAATGCCCCGAAACACAACAAATCAAAAGAAAAGCTATGGCTGTCATAAAACTTGTATTTAAAGATGATTACTCCAGAAATTTACCAAGTTACAACAGCAGAAATATAGCAGCCCTTAAAAGTTAAAACCAATAGACATGCAATGAAAGAGGGCTGGAAATGCAAGCCAAAATTAGGGTTTTTAGATACAAATGCTTGCTGAAATGTAAACGGCATAAAACAAGCTTAAAACTTCCAAGACGCCAAACCCTAGCAGGCTGAAAATTACAAAAGAAATATAATAAATGATGTCAAGGTAGATTACAAGGTGAAAAATGCCACTAAAACCCTAGACGTTAAGCTAGAAGAAGGCTGGAAGTTGAAGGTAAGTTCTAATCCAATCACAAGGCATCAAAGGAGGATGTAAACTACGGTTTTAAGGTCACTTGCAAGAGAAAAAAACTAGTGTCATCTAGCTTCCTTGGGCACATGGAGTCAAGAATGCAACTTTCATGGAGAGAAAAGGTAAGAAAAGACCTAAGAACTAAACACTTGGGTAGTCCACTACAAACCCTGGGTGTTAATTCTTTAGAAGAGCAACTCAAGGTAGTCCACTACAAACCTTAAGAGCTCGTCCTATCTCTTCTAGAAACCTTTAGCAAGAGATCAAGATGGATCTTGGTCAAAACCCTAAAGTAGTCCATTACAAACCCTAGAAATTTTACCTACAAGAATACGACTTGGGTAGTCCACTACAAACCCTAGGATTGTCCTTTTGTTCTTAAACAAGCCTCAACAAATGATGAGAAGGGAAGGTAGTCCACTACAAACCTTCCTAGGGTTTCAAGACAAGGTTTATTCAAGAAAATACAACATAGCATGCAATTATCACCACTTTGATAAAACATTCACTTAATACATCAAGAAATAAATCATCAAAGGCATGAAAAAAACACTTACTAGGCAAATCAATGAGCATCCATGAAACCCTAACCATGAAATCATCCACAAAACTTGAAAAGCATCCACAAGATCATCTCCAAGAAGGTGCGCACAAGTGATCCATAGTGAAAGAGAAAGATAGAAGGCAGGTGTAATGATGATTCTCCACAAGATGAGTTATGATTAACAAAATGGAGGCTCCCTCTATATATATGAGGTAACCAAGCGCTATATCCTCCTAAGAAGTCCCTAAAACATGTAAATCCATGATACAAGGTGGATAGGTTTAGGCCGACCCCCAAAAATGCCTCTAAAATGAAAATATAATGCTAAAACATCAAAACATCCTCTAAAGAAGCCACGTGTGAGTGTAGAGTACAAAAAGAGGGTGACGTCATCTCCTCAAGAGGTACAAAGGCTCCAAAAGTCACATCTATCCCCAAAAGGTGCAAAGCATCATCAAAGGTCATGTCCCCTCACCAGCAAGTCACATCTCATCATTAACAAGGTGCCAACTCATCACCCATGTGCTAGGTCGGCTCAATCAAAAGTCATATCACTCCAAGCATGACGTCATCCTCTAGATATGCAATGCCCTAGGTGAAAATGCCAACATCATGAAGGCAGAGGACTCCATCATCCCTCCAAAGGGGTATATCACCATCATCACACGCCACATCATCAATCTAAGCCATAACATCCTCAAAAAGGTGCATGACATCATCAGGGGCTCCATGTGGCATGTCCAGCTGAATGTGCAACGTCCCAGCTCATCAGTGCAACATCCCAGGTCCATGAGTTGCTGAAAGGTGTGAAAGGGCATGTCAAGTCACCAAGTAGCCCAACACTTATCATCGGGGCCCCAACATCCTCCATGCAATGTGCATCATCCAAGGTAGAAGCACCAGGACGTCCTCCATAGGACCATCTCTAGGAATGTACATCATCAAGCAAGGCTCACAAAATAAGGTAAAACCAACCATTATGAAATGCAAGAGCCATTATAATCATAAAAAGTAAGCCACGACTTGATACAAAAGCCACGTAAGCAATCCACAATAGGTATCTTCTTCAAACTTCAGACTAGCTTAAGACTTTATCCAATTTGCCAAGTTTAGGTATGGGAGGGCAATCATAAGACCCTATTAGGTGTGTCAGTACCCAAGTAGAGGAGTAGTTCCTGAGAAACCCATCAAAGTGTAAGTATAGGTGAATGATATGACATGGGGTTTACGTCATGGTCATGGTGTCATTGGCATGCAAGGCCACGTGTGGGTTCATCTCCATGAGTGCCTTTGTAGAGGGAGTGGTTGGTGCTTTGAGTTACCCTTTCCTCAGCACTGTTTCTTTCCAAACCCTTATTCTTGCCTTTTGATATTCATTTATTGCTTTGCAAGACCCATTTTTAGGCTTGTGCATTTATTTTTTACTAGGATTCAATTAAGTCCTTTTAATTTGATATGCATTCAGTGCATTAGGACTTCTCGTAGAGAGGGGATAGACCTCAAGCTGATTTTTTGGCTTTTGATTCATCATTTGTCATCCCATTTCATTTTCCATTATTCTACCAAATGCATCAACTCGGGCATCCAAGCCCCTTCTTCTCATAGGATGACGAAGGAATGGACCTTTTTGGGATATATGTAACAGCCACTTCCCAAAGATAGGATAACGAGAGGAATAAATGTGTTAAGTACGGATGGGAATGGTACGTTACCCCTATCAAGGCCTCCCAACAGTACCCTTGTTCCCCAAGAGTGACAACACTTGAATAGGACACATATGATGGCCACCAAGGTGAAACAAGGAAAAAAGCATAACTTCCAAGCATCATGATCCATTATCTGACTTCAACCCATGATCCTCACCCAAGTTCCAAATGCATTAAATGTAACACTTTGTATGAAACAATGACTAATGTACCTCATGTGTGTTGGACCACCATCATTGGATGAACCTATTGATCAAGTGAATGAGCTAAACAATGATGAGGGGAGAGGCATCTAAGGGGTTGTTGTCTATGCAGAATGTTGATCATCATCTCTGGGATCAATGTCTGCAATGTGGATAATGGAAAATGATCTCCTCTAATTAACCCCTAGGTGAGAGTGAAATATCCCTGATCTAATGGATCTAGATATAATCTGTTGAACTATTGTCTCGGCTCACAGATCTAATACTCTGGGGGTTTTTGGATGCGTTTTACTTGTTTAATATGCTTGGTGATTTTCGCATGTGTGTCATATAATTAAGTATTTGAGCAGAATATATGATGCATACAAAATAAAGGAACCAACACAACTCAATAGCATGTATTATGAATAATAGTCGAAAATACAATGTGCATGTAGGAAATATAGGAAATAGTCATCAGCTAGATCTCATAAGAGTTGATCTTCGCTGGAATACAATGCAAAACAATAAGAAATACTCGTATGTCGAAGATCGGAAAGAATCGGCAACATGCACGCACATATCAGTTGGATGCAATCTCGGATACTCACGGCAACTGCTGCAAATGTCTGGAAAGTTTGCCCTGCTGGCAATACTCATCTGATCTACCTGGAAACTGTCCCAAAATATGCGCCATGCCCTCACAGTTCCTCCTGGTAACTGTCAGACTGAAGATCAGTCCACTACTGATCAAACTGGACCCCGGATGGGACCCCTCTAAGGGTTTGCGCCCCTCTCCTGGACAACTGATGCGCCAAAGTGATTCCACCGTCGGAATCTGGCGATGTATGGTTCAAACTGAGCTCCCTACTATGCTCTATACTGGGTTGGAAGGGTTTTTCCGGTTTTGCACTGGTGAACTTTCTAGATCCCTGAATGTGCTTCTCTGGAAGTTGTGCCCTAAATGACAAAATGCTACGCCCTAATGGATTCCTCCATTGGAATCTAACAAACGATAGCTCAAATGAAGCACCCTGTGTACCTCTCAAATGGGTCAGAAGGATCTGGCTGGATTTGACCTGAGCTCGGCCAGCTACACAAAACTGTCTCTCAAACCCCTGCGCCCTCACTCGCTGCAATGCGCCCTAATTGAACTGGGTTTGAATACTCCTAATCCGGTACAATGAAATACCTGGATGGTGTCTCCGATAGGCTAGGGTGTGCCTTCCAACACCGAAACCGATCTAGGTGGTGGTATCCTCCAGAAATCCACAAAACAACTAAGAGATCAACTTCGTCCTTTGGAACCTATTCTCAACTCAAAATCATAACATAATGAGGAATTACGTCGAATTCCTCTTCTTATACCTTCCCCAATCTAATTTGTTGTTGACATAACTTAAGCTTGGTGACTTATTCCTAAGTTGTGAATGATTAATTAAGTCACTCAAAAACCCCTTTTTCTTCTATTTCTCTGTTCACTGCTTAAGTGACTTTTCCTATGCTTTTTGGCTTTATTACTCATTTAGCCACTTATTCACCCTTATTTCTTCTTTTCCCTCCTTAATGTCACTTTCATGTTAGACTTTGTTGACTCAAACCTCCTGAAGTGACTATAACTGCATAATAAGGGATTCCAAAAATGGGGACATGACAATCCTCCCTTCCCAAAGATTTTTTGTCCCTCCAGCAATTCCATTAAAACCTGACACTCCGCCAACTGAACCCAACTGAACTGAACATGATACCTGGGTCCCAAACCCACCTGGAAGATGTGAAGCATCCTCCTCTCAACTCACTGTTCGACGAGGTATTGGCATAAAAGGTCTCCGTCTGAATGTTACTGATGGGTAGAGCAACATGGTACTGCAAAAACTCGGTCAACCCATCAACGAGTCACTCTACTAGGGAGCCACTCTCACGCATCTCATGAGAGAACTCCTAAAAGTAACACTCAGCCTCCATATAAAATGATCTTGACTTCCATGACCACTCCAAGCCAAACATGGCCTCCTCCGGCTGAACATCCTGCCGCCAAAGTGAGGAGCTACACGACCTCAGCGAATCACTAAAAAATGAAACGGTCTCCTCAAAACTGAAGCTCAGTGAAAAATCTGAATGATTTCCCTCTGCCAAGATCCACTCATCTCTATCAGTCAATGCAATGTCTAGCCCTGTAATCCTAGGGTCCCACGCTGATCTTCGAAAGGGATCATCATGTTGACGTTGTCCCACTCTGGCCATGACTGTCTGCCCATTGTACACATATTGGATTCCGCAGTCCTGGAACCCCGTGCTAAAATACCTGTAAAGACTAGGCCTGCTATCAAGAAGCAAAATACGTAAAGGTGTTCCTGCGGAATCAAAGTCTGCAAATCCACCGCCATACCCGATCCTGTGTACCACAAAAGGGAACTTGTCTCGCTATATAGAACGAATCCTAGCAAGCCCTCTCATGACAATCCAAGAATGAAGTAGACCACTCGTTGGCGCAACCCGGTCCATCAAGAAGTGAAGCAAACTACCGACCAAATGAATCCCCGAATCCCATAGCCAATTTGGAAGTCCACCACTTCCAATTTCCAATGAATGTTGTTGTGCCATACTGATAACTGTCGGAATCCAACTGAGCCAATATATTGAACCCTATATACCACCAACTGATGAAAACCATATACTAGGAATCAACCATGTGCTACTAATATACCATGTTGCTGCCAACCTGCACAGAGAAATCGGCCATCCTTAGTCCTGACAATGTATGCAAGCAAAGCCTAGAGTTTAGACACCCCACTGAAAAATAGCCATGTCTCTTGTGGTGCCTCAAACTCATACAAATTCTCAGAATGCCCTACTCAATATGTATCATACGTCACCCTCGTGACCATCTCCCTAAATGTAGACTCAGAGACTAAATATGGGCCATCTCTATAGTAGATCATGTAATCCCTCAATCTGCCTCGGTCAACCTGTGCATTGTCCCCAGGCCCCAAATGGAGAATCTTTGTCATATCTATAACGGCCCAAGGCTCATCTAACTGCCTCACATAATCCTCCCATGTCCTGTTGTACCCGATGAGAGAATCAAGGAACGGTAGCTGAAAAATCCACGACTGTATGCCCGACTAGAAGGTGTCACATACATTGGTCAATCCCAAGGGTATGACCAAGAACTCATCCCTGCACATCAGTGGACTATTTGAGTAGTCACTTGGACTCCACGCTACTTCCATGCCATCATACGCATCCAAAGGTGTCTCCTCACCCTGATGGTCGACCCTACTCTCTGCATCATCACAGGTACTACGGTTGTTGATGATATGATCTCCAAAATCCACATACTACGGCAACGGAGCGGTACGCTCTCCACTAGAAGCTCCATGCTCCATCAAGTATGCCTCTGCCCTGCACTCCAATGCATCCCCATGCACACCACTGTACACCCCTACATGCCACTACAGACTACTGCTCATCACTGTATGCCCCTGTATACCACTGCATACTCCTATGTCCTTCAGTACCATCCTGTATCCTGGATGTACCACTGTGTCAATCAATCCATGAATATCAACTGACCCTGGATCATGTATAGACGTGTCCTCATCATGGATGTCAACTAACCATGGATCCCAAATGGATGTGTCCTCACCCGAAATGTACCTGTTTCCACAATCCATGAGTGTATGCTCCACGGTTTCATCGTGAGCGATCAAGGAGATCACCAAAGGTGCTGGCTCCTGCAACACATGTGCATCCTCAAAAATCTTTGTGTCATATCTCCCTACAATCACCTGTAAGTCTAAATGCCCGTCATGCTCACCCATCACATGAGGCTCGTCCATCAATTCGACAATGTCACTGACAACCTCCTGAGAGAAGGCTGATGTATATGACTGAATGTCTACTGAAATGGATGAAAGAGATGCCTGACTCAACTCCTTCCGAAGCTGTTCTACCTGTAATTCAGATTCTTGAAGAACCATCTGTGTGCTCTCCAAGAAGTCCTGTGTGTTCACCCGCTCACGGGTAAGTCTATCTATCTCATGCTCTTTCCCCTCCAATGCACCCTGGTACACGTCGCTCACTGCGAGAAGACAATCCCTATCTGTGAGAAGGTGTAGGAAGTTAGATCTAGTCACTACCATGGCCAGCTTGAGTGTAATGAAATCCACAAGGGAAAGATCTCCTCCCAAGCTGTCCTCCACCATAGTGGTCGTCCAACAAAAATCAGCCACCAATGTATGTGTGTCATCGAGGTGTCTCATGGCTGCCACAATCATGTCCTCACGAACCTTCAGTTGCCCTATCAAATGGTGTGACTCACGTGAACAAACATCCACATCATGTTGAAGTGCCACCTCGTGACTCCTACTCCCAAGGTCAACTGTGGAATCCTCATCAAAGTACTCCCCAACATCTGTTGTACCTCTCTGCCCGGCATCACTCAAAAACACCTCCTGAGAAATGAGATCCATCTCAATAGGTGACCCATGTGAACAACCTCCTCAATGTAACTAACTACCCCTCTCTCATCTCTGATACACATCTCTTGAGAAATGAGGTCAACCTCGCAAGGTATCTCATCCGCTACCAACTCCTCTTCATGCACATCCTCGTCATCGTGAGCATCACTAATAAGGTAGGATGTGGAATCCTCAACATCAATGGATGGGGACACTTCACCATATTCACCCTCAACCTTTTTCCTTGGCACCTTCCTCTTCTTGTCCACTGATACTTGGGGTTCATACCACTCAAGATGTTTGATGGTGCAAAAATCCTTGAATGATATGTCTGCATGAAATTCTGTACCAAGCTCCTGATACTGCCTCAAACAATCTACAAACTCCTCATCATGTCCTTTCTGTCATGTTTGTTGCCTTTGTTGCCTCTTTGAACCACTAACCCCATTCATCCCTGCATTGTTTTGAAGGCTTGCCATAGCTTGCTTCAACTGTTGTCGCCCTTGTGCAAGAATGTTACGAATATTGCTCACGTTGTCCTCCATATCTGATCTGAACTTTTCTCTCTACTACTGCATCTAAAGGTATAAGTGCAAGTTATCACCGTTGAATTTTAGTGGAAACAATCTGAAATAACTACTCACTGATTTTCCCCATAGGTTGGCAGGAAAACCAGCTCTAATACCACTGAAATATCCTTGATCCAATGGATCTAGATATAAGTTGTTGAACTACTGTCTCGGCTCACAAATCCGATACTCTGGGGGTTTCTAGATGCGTTTTGGTTACTTGTTTAACATGCTTGGTGATTTTCGCATATCTGTCATATAATTAAGTGTTTGAGCAGAATATATGATGCATACAAAATAAAGGAACCAACACAACTCAATAGCATGTATTATGAATAATAGTCGGAAATACGATGTGCATGTAGGAAATATAGGAAATAGTCATCAGCTAGATCTCATAAGAGTTGATCTTCACTAGAATACAATGCAAAACAACAAGAAATACCCGTATGTTGAAGATCAGAAAGCATCGTCAACATGCACGCACATATCGGCTGGATGCAATCTCGGATACTCATGGCAACTGCTGCAAATGTCTGGACAGTTTGCCCTGTTGACAATACTCGTCTGATCTGCCTGGAAACTATCCCAAAAGATGTGTCCTACCCTCACAACTCCTCCTAGTAACTGTCGGGTTGAAGATCGGTCCACTACTGGTCAAACTAGACCCCGGATGGGACCCAATTCGAGATGACTAGGAGACCAATGCCAAATGTCAAATGTCTAAAAATAAACACTGCTAAAAATAGAATCTTGTCACATGTCAATGATATCATACTCATCGAATTTGATTTTCCATGCGAATTCCAAATATGTAATCAAAATTGACATGTGAGCCCTCGTAGTCCACCTGCTAAAAATAGAAAAATTGACATGTCGTCCCAGAAAAGGCCCAATAGACTCAGATTGTCCCAAGGATCGATACTGTATGCTCAGAACCATGATTTGAGGCCTAGAGCTCAACCTACTAAAAATAGAATGTGCCTACATGATCCACAGAAAAAGTGTCATCGAGCTCAGAATCATGCATGGACCAATACTGTAAGCTCAAAAATGTCATATGAGTCTCCGGTCACTGTCTCCTAAAAAGTAGGACACCTTCTAAAAATAGCAGTCTCTCTCAAATCCATGTAAAATTGTGCTAGCTCTGTCTCTGAAGCAAAAACGACCACAACACTAGTCCTATACCTGTCTCTGATGGGAACCAACCTCTAACTCATACTAATGCTCAATCTAGGTAAAATCTCTAAATGCAAGCCCAAAATAGACTACGCTCGCTCTTAACCCTCAGGATTCTCAAAGGAGAAAATCCAGGGGTTAACAGGAGGACCATCAAAAGACCCTATTAGGTGTGCCAGTACCAAGGTAGAGGAATATTTCCCAAGAAAACCTATCAAAATGCAAGTATGGTGAATGAAAAGGTTGGGGTTATGGTGATGGAGGCATTCACATGCAAGGTACCATTTTTGGTCTATCTCCATGGGCGCCTTTGTAAAGGGAGCGCTTACTGCTTGAGATACGCTTTCCTCGACAGTGTGTGTACTGCAAACCCCTTTTCTTGCCTTTTAATATTCTTTTATTGCTTTGCAAATCCTTTTTCAGGTTTCAAGCACTTTATTCTTTCTTTTCTTTTCTTTATGGGATCAAGTCCTTTTAATTGATATGAATTCTATGCATTAGGAGTAGGGGACATCCCCTCATAGTGAGGGGGTAGAGCTCAAGGTAACCTTTGTCTTTTGACTTGGTCATTTATTATCCCTTCATTTCCTCTTTCTTTTATAACATTCTTTCTTTTTCTTATTCAGTTTTTAGTAGTTGCATCAACCTCGACATTCTAGCCCTTCTTCTCATAAGAGAATGAACCACGGGCATTTTTGGTGTACATGTAATAGCCATTACCGAAGTTTAATACACTACGAAAGGCCCCGTGATGGAAAGTGTTAAGTATGGGGGGGGAGGTACCTTGCCCCTATCAAAGCCTCTCAGTAGTACCCATGTTCCCCAAGAGTGACAACACTGGACTAGGACACAAATGTGTTGATGATTGCAGCTACGTGAGACATTCTCCAGGACACAAACCTGAGAGAGAGCCCCTAGAGGGGTGTGTGGTTCCTATCTGAGACAGAGTTGGAACATAGAGATGGCCTCCTCCTTACAGAGAGTTGAGAAGAACTCCAGATGATTCTCCTGTGTAACACAGTGAGAAAGGAGATCTGCAGAGTTGGACGTGCATGTGGCTGAGCACAAGGTGAACATGTGAAATCCCAAAGTGTTGGGTGCATCGTCATGAGAACAGAAATGAAGATGATGTAATAGTCTCCTCTGAGCAAAGAGTCGATGAGAAACTCCAGATGACCCTCCTGTGTAATGCAGTGGGAAAGAAGATCTGTTGAGTGGACGTGCCTATGGACAAGCACAGGTGAACGTAATCCTAGTAGTTGAGCACTAGTGAAGAAGTGGTTCTCCTGTGTAATGCAGTGAGCCAGAGATATGGACATCCTTATGGATGTGCCCCTAGTGGATGAACACTAGTGGGTGTATAAGATCCCTTGCTATATTGTTCAAGAGTTAGACATGCCTGTAACCCTAATTGTAATGTAAAGGGTACAGGTCGGCCCCACCTTAATGAGATTAATAATTAATGTAAAAGATAATTAATCTGGTTAATACTAATTATATTGTGAGCTAGTGAGGTCGGCCCTGTTGTGCCAATAGACACTTTTGTTGACAGGTTCAGTCTAGTATAAGTAAAGGTAAATTCCCCATTGAGGAATCATATCTTTCATGTGAGTTTGGAAATTTCAGCTAGTACACCTTCTTGGGAAAATTGCACACCTCTCTTGGGCGCTAGTCTTCTAGGGTTTGAGCACCCTCTTGTGTGCTAGGTTTTCTTGGTAGTGAAGGTCTTTCTCTTGAAGAATATAGCAAAGGATTTGGGTGGGTTTTCTTCCCTTGTTGAGAAGGGTTTCCCAGGATACTTCTTGTGTTCTTGTGCATGGTGTTTCTTCTTGTGATCTTGGTTGCTACAATATTATTGGTTATGGTTAAGTTAAATGATAAAAATGGAATGAACTTCATGCTTAACCTTGTCCATTGAAAAATCAACAAAATGATGGCCACCAAGGTGAAACAAGGCAAGGCATAACTTCCAACCTTGTGATTCATTATCCAACTTCAACCCATGATCCTCACCTAAATGCCTAATGCATTAAATATGACACTTTATATGAAACAACGACTA
This sequence comes from Picea glauca, assembly GCA_000966675.3. Lineage (NCBI taxonomy): Eukaryota > Viridiplantae > Streptophyta > Pinopsida > Pinales > Pinaceae > Picea > Picea glauca. The sequence goes on from JZKD02S1672730.1 coordinate 1,107,328, forward strand.
GTGTACCTCATATGTGTTGGACAACCATCATCCGATGAACCATGTTGATCAAGCGTGATAAGCTGAGTTGAATAAGGAGGGAGTCATCTGAGGGGTTGCAATCTATGGAGAATATTGATCATCATCATCATCAGGATCACTATCTTCATTGTGGGCCATGAGACATGATCTCCTCTAGTTACCCCTAGGTGAGAGGGGGTAACAGGGCCATCTTACAATTTTGGTCTCATAGGTCCAACTCACGATGTAAATGAAATAAAGCTTTAAATAAAAATCATTTTGTTAGATAGGATGAGGTTGTTAGCTATGGAAACTCACAATGATGTTAGTTGGGATTAACTTGTTAAGCGTCAAATAATAGAAATATTGTTAGTTAGGATAAGAAAAATGTTGTTAGTCAGTTAATTAGTTACGATTGTTAGATTGTTAGCTTCTTCATAAATAGCCTCACATCATTGAACCTATGTTACAATGAAACAAGAAAAGAAATGGGACTAGAGGGTTTTGGAAGATAAGAAACATGAACCCACCCTCTCTCTTGGGGTATATTATTCATTTAACATTTTCTAGTAATTCCTTCTTGACTACATTCGACATCATTGGATCCATCATTTGAGGATCTCGCTTAGTCAATTGCAATTTTGCTCCCACCACCTATGAATCAAGATGGACCATCAAATCCCAAACGTTGAGAGGATCTATCAAGGAACACTTTTTCTTCACATGTCCCATATACTATGTAATGTTCACAATTTTCCCCTTAAGAGGCATTTAGTGTTATTGTATGAAAGTGACCTTATAAAGGCACTTAAATAAAAATAAAGTGAAATTAGTCACTTAATAAAATAAAGAGGGGAAAAGTAGTTACACTAAAGAGACCCAACGAAGGGTTATAAGAGGAGGAGAGGAGAGCCTTTTGGGATCAATCATTCAGTTTATGAAAATATTATATTGGGCTCTTGTGAGCATGAGGGTTTCAAAACCCTAGTTTACTCGGTTTCGCCAGTGAAACCATCTGGCCTAGCTGATATTGGAGAAGATCCTACAGATCTTTCATTTGTACTTCACCGTTTATGGATTTAATGAAGAAATTTGCTGGTTATTTCTATGTTTATCGATTTTTGCTGCTAAATTTATGTTTAATTGAATTCGGGATATTTCATACTATGAAATTTGAGAGAGGTTTCACTGCTTGTTTCAACACTAAAGAGGTTCTCTTGTTACCTACTCTACTATGTTGATCAAAGATGCCTAGCTCTATATATCAGAGACGCAATTATCTACAAGCAAGAAGCTTTACAAGGCCTCTCTACGCCTGGTTCTGTTCAACTCATAGCTTCTTTCTTTCAACCTATCTCAGTGGTTGGAGGTGCTAAGCATTAGGCATATTCCCCCACCCTCTAGTAAGATGGCAGTAGATCTATCAGACATCGGAGTTCCTCTTGCATTGTTGGGAGACACGTCACCTCTAAGAGAACTTGGACCTAGAGCCACTCACTTCATAGTACTAACCCCCAGGTCAGCTCAAGCAGCCAAACCTCCATCTTGAGATTCTTCCCCTCGACCTCAAAGGTTGGGAGAGATTGGAAATTTCACTCTAGAGCTCCTCCCAAGATCGTACAACAAGGCCCCCTCAACGTCGAGCACTATCGAGGTAACATCACCACAGTTTGCATCAATTCCTTCACATTGATAGACAAGGAGGGCAAGGATACCTCTTCTTCATCCTCCACATCTACTTTTATTGCTAGCTCTACTACTAATGTCAAGCTAGGGCCTCATGCGTATTAGGGTTTTTCATCTCTATTTTTGCCTAGCTTATGCTCTTCTTTTTGTCATGTGTGTTCATGTGTAACACTAATAAAATAAAATGAGAAAAAAACAATGTCAGAAAAAACACAACTACTGAAAAATATCATAGATCCATCATCTTGCATTTATTAAGCATCCAAAGGGATCAAACAAACAATGCAAGGTGCAAACCTCCACATTTATTTATTTAGTAGAACATGATGGTGTATATGTTGGTAAATATGTAATAGACAGCAAATGGCATGAAGAATGTACAGAGGATTGTTAGCATATTTACAGGTAGTGTATACTTGTCATTGATGGCAAGTACAATTGTGGTTGTGGTGATGGCTTGAGTACAATAGCAATGAATAGCAGCGCAGCAATAATCGGGAGGAGAAGAGTCAGTGACCGTTAAATCCCATTCAAATTTCCCGAAAGAACGAGGGCCGTCAGATCTGAATGAAGACAAGACGAGCGCACTGAAGAGGAGGACAGAGCTCAGTCGTTAGATCCAAGCGCAAGACCCGACCATCGTCGGATGAAGGATAACTTGCACGCTCTTTAAAGTACAAGGAGAAGTGGGCGTAATCACAATATGTAAAATCGCGATGAAATCTGAGCCGTCAGATCAAACTTTGATCTGGACCGTCAATTCTAGTCACTATCGCAGTATCGGGGATCGGGACTTTGAAATGACAAAAACATTTGACAACAAGAACCCCGATTTCGCGATATGCGATATCGCGACTCAATCGTAGCCGTTGAGTCAAGATCATATCTGGACCGTTGATCACAGCCTGTGTCGGGGTTTCGCGAATTGCGATTTCAAAAGAAAAAGAAACAAATGCAACAAGATTTCTGATTTCGCGATGTGCGATATCGCGATTCAATCGCAGTCGCTGAATAGAGATCAGATCTGGACCGTTGATTTAACTTCTTGTCGGAGTTTCGGGGATCGCGAATTCAAGAGGCAAAGAACTCAATGCATCAAGAATGTCGATTTCGCGATATGCGAAATCGCGATTGAATCTGGACCGTCAGATCAAGAAATGATCTGAACCGTTGATCTGACCTCTCATGGAGTTTCGGGGATCGGGATTTGTAAGTGACAAAAACTATGAACGTCAGGAATTCCGAAATCGCAATGAGTAATATCCCGACTTAATATGAACCATCAGATCTAGATATAATCTGGATCGTTGATCTGATTTCATTATGGAATTTCGCAGATCGGGATTTGGAGGTGACAGAAACATTGAACATAAGGAATTACGAATTCGCGATATGTGAACTCGCGAAAGCGCCTTTCACATAAAGCCTTGGTCACAGCCCTTGGTTACGAAAAGAGAAAGAGTCAGTTCAGATAAGCTCCATTTCAGAGTTTCGGAGATCGCGATGTGAAAGTGTCGAGACACTTGGGCAAAGAAATGTCGAAACCCAATTTAAAAGGCAAATATAATAAAGATCATCCAACGGTGCGGATAAAGCTTGAATGTGATCGGAGGATTACTGTTCTTCCACACACGTTTAACTCCTCAGTTACGAATCTGCTAAACAAAACGGACTCATGATTACGAATCAATTAGCGTTTCAGTTGCAAGGACAGGTGTTCTTGTTTTGGCTGAGGGAAGGTGAAGAGGAACCGTCAAGGAAGTATGCATAAAAGAAGATGAGACAAATTGAGAAGAGTTGGTTGTTCTGAAGGGAAAATGAATAAACAGTAAGAAAAAGAAAATGAGCAGAGGCATAGCATGAAATTGAGCAAATGTGCAGAGGGAGATAAAACGCAGAGCAGAAGCAGAGCAGAATGACAGACAGAGCAGAAGCAGAGTAGAGTGACAGAAAAAGTTGATGCAGAGCAGACCTGCTAAACAAACAGAAGAAGAGAAGAATAACAGAACAATTTGTTGAAGATCCGATACAGAGAAAGATTGGTAAGAATTGATTTATCTGTGTAGTTGTCTGTGTATTCATTATTTTATATGGTAGGGTGGTTGGGAGGTGCTCGGGAGGACTGTTGTCCTCAGAGGTTCAAGTGGGAGCTTGAACATAGGAAGTTGTAGCTTCCATCTGGTTGCAGCCATAGAAACTAGGGTGGCAGGGTGGTGCTAGGGAGAACAAGTGTTCTCTGTTATACAGGTTGGAGCCTGTGTAACTGGAAGTTGGTGCTTCCATCCAGTTGGTGCTGGAACATTCAGG